>JAYEVK010000119.1:0-173047 GCA_036346275.1 Otatea glauca
CGGCGGGCAAAATCTTTAAATCTGGATCGGCCCGGACCTTTACAAGAAGAGTCCTCCGAGTCCTCCTCGGTGCGTTCGGCGACCAAAGAGGCGGTGTTGCTTTCGATATCCATGGCGGGGTATCGGCCACCATCGCTGCGCCCGATCCCTCATTGGAAGGCCTTTCGACAAGGTTTTATTGGCGATGGCGGCAGTGTCAAGCAGCGAGCGGTCGTGCGCTTTGCTGGAAAGTGCCAATTCTTTGCCCGTGGACACATCGCTGGCTTCGAGGGCCTGCGACGATCCCATCATGTGGCGTTTGCGGTTTAGGGACTACGATCACGGTGGGCCGCTGAAGCGCCGGGGGCTTTACTCATCTCCCTAGTCGCGGTGGATAAATTCACCAAGTGGATAGAGGCCAAGCGATCGTGAAATCGCGTCGGCTGGCGGTCATCTTCTTAGCGACAACGTTTTGGTTCAAATTCCAAACTCCATCATCAACCCGACAGCGGCGGAGCGATTCCGCGGGGAAGGAGTTCTCGAGTTACGTGGCGACTTTAACATCCGTGTCGGCCCAGGCGGTAGTGGCCCATCCACCGGACTAACGGCCAGTCGAGCGTGCGACGGCATGATCCTTCAGGACTCAAGCCACGGATCTTGATCGGCTCGAAGCGCGCCGCGAGCGATGGGTGGTCAAGCTGCCCTCCGTCCTCACGGAGCCTACGGACCACGCCAGCGGCGACGGGTTTACCCGTTCTTCATGGTTTGGCTGAGGCCGTCTTGCCATGAGACACAGGTATGGCGCCCCAAGACTACAAGCTTTGATGAGGCTCGGGGCTCGCCTGCGCAACAAGGCATGCCATCGACCCGGCTTTCGGCGAGCGCGTGGCGTGGCCATCCTGCGATCGGCCAAATATCAACAAGCTGTGAGCGCTACCCACGGCCGCGGAGTTCGAGGCAATCATGGTCTGGCGACACGGTCTGTGCGAGGTCCAAACGGCAAAGATAAGCACAAGCTATCAGCATACAGGAAGGCCTTCACCGTCGTAGAGTTCTCGACACGGCACCTTCGACTCAAGAGCAGCCGCGATCGCATCCTTCCGAGCGCTTGGAACATAGAAAGTTAAGCGATTCTATCCTAAACTCTTTTCTTTTTTTTCTGGCATGGTCTTTACCTTTACCCTTAGGGCACAGTATACCTGCGGCGCTCGGGGAGCTGCCATAGCACCCCGGGTTGAGGCTGCCGGTAGGCGTAGCTTGCGGTGGTGGCAGGCCGATCACAAGAGTCCATCGGCCAGTAACCCTCTCGACCCAGCGTTACGGCCTCGCTGACCCGGCTATAGTTGCTAAGTAGCGCTTGCGGAAGAAGGAAGTGCCCAAGTGGAGTGACCTTTTAGTCGATCGAGAACCTCCTCCCCGCGCCAAACTCGGCTGGCTCATGCGCTCATGCGGGTCGGTGACCCAACCGACCACAAAGGTCCATCGGCGGTAACCCTCTCGACCCAGCGTTCGGCCTCGCCCGGCTATGGTTGCTAAGTAGCGCCGCGCGGAAGAAGGAAGTGCCCGAGTGGAGTAACCTTTAATCGATCGGAACACTCCTCCCCGCCAGCTCGGCTAACTCCGCGGCTCGTGCGGTCGGTGACCAGTCACGAGTCCTCGGCGGTAATCCTCTCGACCGAGTGCTGTAGCCTCGCCCGGCGGCTATGGATTACGGCACCGCGGAAGAAAGAAATGCCGTGGACGATCTTTTGTCGATCAGAACACTCCTATCCCTCACAAGTCGCCTAGCTTCTTTGAGTAACCAGATTCCTATCCTCTTAGTCCCACAAAAACAACGACCTACGCTTCGTGACCCTTCACGGTCCTTAAGGCTATGGCGGTCAAACATTCACGAGAAACACAAAAGGGGCAAGGCGTCTTGGAACTTGTTAACCTTAAAAATTGTTTACAAGCATAATAGTCTTTACAATTAAGAAGGAGGATAAATCTAACTAATTTGTTCTTCGTGAGGCGACTGCTTGTGAGACATCAGGTAGCAATCTCAGGCGTGTGGCTCGACCAAGAGCTCGAACATCGATCTCTAGTCGGTCAGGTTCGGCGGCGCCAGCTTGCTCACCAGCCTTGCGAGTCAATTCCATCATAGTGCGAGATGGTGTTGACGGCGCGAGCTTTCAGCGTAGCGCCGGCAATCACGCGCCTCTCGGCCGCTCGGCGCCGGGCTGGCGAGGCGCGCCGGGCGCTTCGAGCGCCAGCGCTCCAGAGACCGGGCGCTGCGTCTGGCGGCCTTGCGAAGAGCCTCGGTTACGTGGCGGCTCGGCCCGACCCTCTTGGCAACCTTGGCGCCGCGAGCCCGTCGGGCCGTGGCAGCTTCATCACGAACTGCGGGTGTCCTTAGCTCCTCAACCACGAGGCCCAGTTCTTCTGCGCCTCTGTAGGTACACTTACGGCGCGGATGATCGCGACTTACAGCGCCCGAGAATCAAATAACTTCGGGCGGAAGTTGAGACCCTTACGGCGCGAGTTCGCGGGTTGCCTAGTCGCACTCTTCCGATAGCCGTGTTAGTGTTATGCCCTTGAGGCAATCATTTAGATGATTGTAACATGACTATGTTTATGAATAATAATATGATTATTGGTCCAATGAATGTATATCATTGTATTGATCAACAAGTATGTGACTTGCTTATGAAGCTCTTTACTTAATGATGTAATTCGATAAATATCTCGATCGGATATCATCGTATAGGACAACGATGAATAGATCGGCACATGTAGTGATCGATGATCATGCTTCATAGATCATGGGATATGGAGATATCATCTACACATTGTGGGCGCATGTTGAAGAACATGGGTTAGATAGACCCGCAATGGGACAACTGCGAGAATGTTTCATTCTTATGTGTCATCGATGTATCTCATACCTAGTAGATGTATGATCCTTAGACACTGAGATTGTCATATTCCCTACATGTGTAATAGTTTTCCTTGGGGCTATCAAACACTACTTCCTAACCGGATAGTTATAAAGGTAGCTTTCATGTTTACTATGAAAGCGTGTAGAGGAAGTGCGATCAAGATGGAATTTGCCACTCCAATGAAAGCGGAGATATATGACAAGGCCACTCGTGTGATATGATTAAGGAAGTGCATGGCCATGCCGTGATTGAGAGTCAATCACAACTTATTAATATATCACGGATACGAGAGATGGATTGAATCATCAAAGGATGACATGCTCTCGCCTTAAGATCAATCTTCATATACTTGGCAAAGGGATTATTACATGAGTACTTTTGATAGGTTACGTCAGATTTGATCATAGTATGTTTGGGAGTTGGCATACTTTGCAAGAAGCCACTACCAACTATTGGATTGAAAAGGAGTTTTCGAATCCATGTCCAAGCGTATGTGAACTGCGAGGTCACACACTTAATGAAATTGGGGCGCATTAATTTGGATTGGATCCGTAATTAATGAACCTCGTGGGCTTAGCGATGATGGGCCCTAGTTTAGGTTTCATCTCGTGGCTATATAAGGAGGGAGGAGGAGGGTGCGGTGTGCTTTCCACGGTTTAGGAGTGATTCACTCGAAACCCTAGCCTACTCCTCTCGTTGCCCGCCGAGCGACGGTGCTTGCACACGACGCACGCTGGCGTTCCATCTCGGATGTGTGGACTCTGCGGTGACGCTGCTGCGGCTGCGGCGTGGGAGGGCGATCCACGGCAAGGCGAGGGCGATCCACTACATCGGCGCAATGATCTGCGGCGAGAGCGATCCACTACATCGGCGCGAAGGATTCCGCGGCTGCGCGTCTAGTGGTAATCTTATCTATGATCCCCTTCTTGCGAGTAGCTTTCTGGTTTCGCGGTAGATTTTTTTTTGTGCTAGCGTAGCATACCGCGTTCCTCTTCAAGCCACCCGCTGGGTGTTCGAGCGCCGCAGAAGCTCAGCTTTGCCCTCCGAGCAAGCCCGCAGGTGCTGCAAGGCGCGGACTATCCGTTAGTCTCACGGCGCGTACATCAGAATTTTACAAGTTGGGTTCTTTCGTCAACTTACCAAGCTGATCGGTCGGACTCCCCCGACCATCGCGTCTAACGCTCGGCTGGAAGATTCTAGACAAAGAGTCAGATCCTTTCGGACCAGCTCCATCTACCGCTTCGGCGTCGAGCGCCTTCTTTGAAGAGAGCGACCCACTCGCTCTCTTACATCCGCCAGGCCCGACTCGGGGCCTCTCCCGGCGGCGGGCCTCGGTCGTGCGCTCGGGCGGCGCTGCCCGTCGAGCACCATCGACACGCGATGGTGCAAGCCCCGTCCCAGGGTCCCCTCGGCGACCTCCGCCTCGCGGGACCTCGGTCGGCACCTCCCCGGTCGGTCGGGCACCTCGGCACTGTGCCGTCTCGGCCGGCACAACCGCCCGGCGCGCCGCCGTCTCGCCTCTGCGAGGATGACCCGCGTCGACGGCGGTGTCCCTAATCAGCGTCAGCTCCTCGCCGGCCGGCCTCGTGGCAAGCGCGCCCTCGGCCCGGCCACCACGATCGGCGCCGACCCGATCGGCGCCTCTGGAACCTCCAATGGTGTTGTCCCCTGCGAGAACGCCACAGACGCGCCACGGTCACACGTATAAGCGCCGTGACGCCGCAAAACACTTAAAAGCGGTTTGAGCGGCTTTTACGCAAAAATGTTTGAACAAAGAAAAGAAGTACTTGCGAGCCGTAGGCGGGTGCGCGGCGGCGTGCCTCTTCGTCGTTCCCCTCCAAGGGGCGATCTGCCGGCGCTTCCAAGCTGCCTCCCTCGGCGCGGCGATGACGATGGCGACGCGGTCACCCTCGCCGAGGCCCCTCGGCGCGGGCTGTGGTGTCACCCTCCGCGAGTCCACGACGGACTGCCGCCGGTCGGCGGGTCGGAAGGAACCACGATGACGCGTGGCCGGGGTGCTACGCTGCTGTCGGTGGAGGTTGCACCGCAGCGGTGGCCTCCGACGTCCTCACCACGCGGCCCTCGCGCGCGCCTTCTTCTTCTTCTTCCTCCTCTCCTCCTTCCGCTTCTTGCGGGAGGAGTCGAGCTCCATGCCTTCGCTCTGCCGCCACCTCGCCTCCTTATCTCCGGGAGCGGTGCGGAGGACATGCCAAGAGCCCCTAGAAGATAAAAAGCACCGGTCGGACCGGCGTTAAGCGCAAAGAAAAGAGGCGGGAAGAAGTCGTCCGACCTACAGTTGGAGGGTGGGCGCGAGAATGGCTCGGGTGGCCGCCGCCGCCTCCGTAGCGCTTCCTCCCATGGCGGCCACCGGGCCGACCTCCGTCGCGGTCGGCTCGGGCTCCGCCATCCTCATCCGGTCGGACGCCCCCTCGTACGGAATAGGGGCGGGTGCGTGCGCAAGAGGTTGCGCGCATCCTCATGAAGGCACTCACGACCACGTCCCGGTAAGCCCTGCCTTCTTAGGGCCCCGACACGCTCCACGATCGGGGCCACCTTGTTCTTCTCTCGCTTCTCGGCACCCAGTTCCCTCCTCCCGCCACGGGAAGTTTGCGGTGAAGGCGAGGCGCTGTCTCCGGCGTTACGAGCATAGAACCACTCGAGCGCCACCCCTTGTTGGACGGCAGCGGCTTGACCACGAGGTACTCCGTGCTCGGCGGACCGAAGCCGAGAGGCGAGCCACCAATGGGCGCCGCTGCGTCCGTCGGCTTGTCCTTCCAGAGCCTCGCTTGGAAAAAATGTCTCCACAGCACCCAATGCGGCTCGACTCCCAGGAAAGCCTCGCAGAGTGTTATGAATATGGCGATGTGAAGGACCCCGTTGGGGTTAAGATGTTGTGCCTCCGCCTTGTAGTGGAAGAGCAGCCCCCGGACGAACGGGTGCAGCGGCAAGCCGAAGCCGCGCTCAAAGAAAGAGGCAAGCACCACGACCTCGTCGTCCCCTGGCGAGGGGGCAGTCGCTCCCGTCGGCACCCTCAACCGAGAGATCTGCGCAGGAGGAAGCCCTTCTTCACCAAGCCAAGCGCTTGGTGGCTGGCAGAGCACTCCGCCACGACATCCTTGCAAAGAGGCGACGGAAGCGAGGAGAACAGAAGGTGAGTTTTCTTTTCCTTGGCTTTTGTTGTTCCTTTTGTCTTAGGGACGGAGGCGAGAAAGCAAGCAAGTGTAACTACTCAAAGCGCCCGACAGCGTATATATAGAAGACGAGCGGCGCCGACCGAACAGTACCCCCTCGGCGGCGTCGTGTCCCTCACGCCCACTGGTAACTCCGGTTTCCAATTCCATTCCGCATTTAACCGACAAAGCAGCGAATATAAAGCCGCCGCCGGGCGGTGCGTCCTGTAACCTCTCGGTCTCCGCCTTGAGGCCAGGGCGGTTGCTCTGGGCACGCGCTGAAGGCCCATCGGGCGCTGCGGCCCAAGCAGCAAAGCTACGTGGCTTGCGCAGGGGCCCCAAAAAAAGTCGGGTTCAAAAGGCCTACCCACCGAGATGGGCATAAGGCGCCCAGTGAGAAACTTGAGCAAGGGGCAAGTATGAGGTGAGCCCCACGGTGGGCCCTCGGTTAGGTCGGCTGACGACCCAATCACCTCTACTCGCGTCCGAGACCATACTTCACACTCTCCCGGGAGCTCATCGATGGCGACGGCCGGTGTGCCACAGGTGGCAGGACGACCCGGGGCCCATCTGGATTGAGTAGAGAAAGGTTTCTTATGGGTCGCCCCATGGCAGGCAGGACACCTACTGCGGGACCGTCCGCTCGGAAGGGTCCCCCTTGGCGGGACCTCCCAGGACCCACTCGGACTACCTGTTATAAGCTCCACGAGCACGGCGTTCAAACCAGCGCGGTAAGCGCGCGTCGCTCACCCTCCGGGTCCCACACTGCGGATGGCGTATCGTGTGGGATAGCGGCGGCCACTACTCTCGCGGCTACCCTCGCGGACGAGGACTCGGGATGGATGCCCCACGTCCGGCTACGACGTAAAATGAGCCTACGTCCGGCTACGGCGTAAAGCGAGCCTACGCCCGGCTATGGCGTAAAGCGAGAATCGATCGATTCGACGTAAACTAGCCTACGTGCGAGCTACGACGTTAAGCGAGCACTCGGACCAAGGCGAACCTCGCGCGAGAGGCAATCGCGGCATCGTCCTGCCGACCAAGGCGCGGTCTAGCTACGACATTAAGCGAGCACCGGACACCGAACCTCGCGGAGAGGCATCGCGGTCGTCCCTGCCGACCAAGGCACGGTCTAGCTACGACGTTAAGCGAGCACGCGGACACCGAACCTCGCGCAGAGGCATCGCGGTCGTCCTGCCCGACCAAGGCGCGGTCTAGCTACGACGTTAAGCGAGCACCGGACACGAACCTCGCGCGAGAGGCATCGCGGTCGTCCCGCCGACCAAGGCGCGGTCTAGCTCGACGTTAAGCGAGCACCGAACACCGAACCTCGCGCGGAGGCATCGCGGTCGCCCCCGCCGACCAAGGCGCGGTCTAGCTACGACTTTAAGCGAGCACCGGACACCGAACCTCGCGCAGAGGCATCAGCGGTCGTCCCCGCCGACCAAGGCACGGTCTAGCTACGACGTTAAGCGAGCACCGGACACGAACCTCGCGCAGAGGCATCGCGGTCGTCCCGCCGACCAACGCCGCGGTCTAGCTACGACGTTAAGCGAGCACGGACACCAACCTCGCGCAGAGGCATCGCGGTCGTCCTGCCGACCAACGCCGCGGTCTAGCTACGGCGTTAAGCGAGCACTCGAACACCGAACCTCGCGCGAGGCATCGCGGTCGTCCTGGCGACCAAGGCGCGGTCTAGCTACGACGTTAAGCGAACACTCGGACACCCGAACCTCCCGCAGAGGCATCGCGGTCGTCCCTACCGACCAAGGCGCGGTCTAGCTATGGCGTTAAGCGAGCACGGACACCGAACCTCGCGCAGAGGCATCGCGGTCGCGTCCTGCCGACCAAGGCGCGGTCTAGCTACGACGTTAAGCGAGCACTCAAACACCGAACCTCGCGCGAGAGGCATCGCGGTCGTCCTGCCCGACCATGGCGCGGTCTAGCTACGACGTTAAGCGAGCACTCGAACACCGAACCTCGCAGAGGCATCGCGGTCGCCCCCTGCCGACCAAGGCGCGGTCTAGCTATGACGTTAAGCGAGCACGCGGACACCGAACCTCGCGCAGAGGCATCGTGGTCGTCCCTGCCGACCAAGGCACGGTCTAGCTACGACGTTAAACGAGCACTCGGACACCCGAACCTCGCGCAGAGGCATCGCGGTCGTCCCTGCCGACCAAGGCACGGTCTAGCTACGATGATTAAACGAGCAACTCGGACAACTCAAACGAAGCAAACTCATTACGAAGACATTCATAAAGAAAAAGGAGATTTCATTATAGGCCAACAGGCTCAAACTTTACACAACTTTATAATATAGTACCCAAACAGACACAAGAATAGCTACGCTACGGCAGGACTTTGTCCGCGCCAAGACCTCTTAAAACATCCGTGTGGCATCGGTGGCACCGACGGCATCTTTGGTAGGCCCTGCTCGTCGACGGGACGGCCGCCGCAGATTCTGCGGAACCGTCGACGCAAGCCGCTTACGCGTTCGGCGACATCGACGCGGCCGCGCTAACTTCGATCGGCGCCTCGCGCCATCGCCTCTAGAAGGGCCCCCTTGCTACCTCGAGCCTCGGGACGACCTCGAGCAGCGCATCAATGGCAGCAGCATCACGGGCTACAGCTTCTTCCTCCCGGAGTTCGGCCATCGCCAGGTCGTACTCAGCCCAAAGCTCGGCCAAAGGATCTTCTTCTGCCACGACATCATCACCAAAGCCGAAGACTAGAGGGTGCCCCGAAGCCATTTCAAAGAGCAAAAGAAAGGATTCTCGTTTAAGGGTTTATCACTCAAGCAAGCCGTAGCGTCCTTATATACCCGGACGGAGGGAGATTGAACGTCTCCAGAATAAATGCAAGCGTCGAAAAGCGGCGCCTTCACGTAACCCGGCGATCCGAAGACGAGCGGGCGAGGCGCGCCAAGCCGTGCGCGCTGCGTGCACGACGAGGTGATTCAAAGCCCCCGGCGGTTCGAATGCCCCAGGCAAAATTCCAGGCACCGCCGGATCGTTGGGTACACTGGTAAATCGTTTGACCTAATCGGTCGGACCGACCGCTCGGGCCCGTCACCATTCTCATCAAGCTCAACCCCAACGAATCCACCAAATCGCTCGGGGTTGGGGGCTCTTGGCGAATACTTATAATGAGGTTCCCAATGGCCTAAAGTGGCGAGCCACGGCCTCAAGCATAGCTCAAGCCCAACAGCCGCCCGGCCACTCACCGATCAAGCACTGCAAGGCCACACGAGACATCCCTTCCGACCGATCGAGGGAAGTGTCTCCGACTCAAGCGGGCTCCCGACCCCGCCGCGAGGCGGACCCGGCTCGACCAAGTTGAGCTCCAGGCCCCGCGATCGGGTGGGATCCCCGACTCCGATCACGCCAAGACAACCTCGCCAAGGGCCGCGTGTCGAAGCCTCTACCGACCAACGACCACGTACCTACGAGCGAGGTCAATCAGTGACTATACAAGGGCGGTGGCTCCTTCCCTAGAAGGTTTAATGATCGACCGAAGTTATGCTCCGATCCGTCACCGGTCACATCTGATGCGAAGACACGCGGCTCTCTCGAGGCAACACCCACATCGCGTAAAGAACGTCAACACTCGTAAGGTTCGCAGAGGCGGTCTGTTGCTTCCGAGAAATACCTAACCGCCCGACCAACTAAGCTACCGACCCGGCGACGGGCAAGGCGGGCGATGACCGATCAGTGAGCGAAGGGACCGAAGCTCTAGTGTAGGTCATCTCGCCCTCTCCCAATTCTCGGTGTAACCTGCCCCTTCCTTTCGTATAAAAGGAGGCAGGAACCCCCGTAGGAGTAAAGGATCGCAATTGAACCCATCTCGTTAAGTCATTAGCACTCTCACTTGTAAACTTTGTGCAGTCATCTGTACTGAAGGGAATACAACGCCACCACACGAACTGGAGTAGGGACCTTCGGCCCGAACCAGTATACATCTTGGACTTCTGAGTCTAACCATTCAAGGAGTGGAACGCGCGGCCTCTTAGACTTACAAATTTACTTGCCGGTGCTCGAAACGCCGACAATAGTAAATAATTATTTATTAATCATAGGATTTACGTTGTTATAACAACCAGGATCTTATTTCTAGAAAATAGGACTCACCTCTTAGAAACTAAAAAAAAATCCAAGCAAAAGAAAAAACAACTAAAAAAATCCAATCAGGTGTCGTAGTCCCGGTGCAGTTTACAAAGAAGCCACATGAAACGAGAGACTTTATTAGGCCCCATTTAGACCGCGAAAATGTTTCTCCATTTCCGCGAGAATTAAATTTCCTGTGAAATTTCAGCATTCTAAACGAGATCTTCAACAATCACGCTAAGACAGTTCAAGATAAACCGAGAACTCTTCCAAATTCAGACACGCAACTCTCAGAATACACAGGAATCCAAAGCCTTGAGTAAACCAATATGCATTCTATTTTACAGCGCAAAAACATAGTAGAAAAAGCATAAGAGAGAGAGAGAGAGAGAAAATCAAGCCATCCACGAAACCGCTATCCAAACTCGCAGATGCGCGCACGCCAAGCAGGTAAGCAAAGGTAACAAGGCCGACACGCCTTCCCCGCCTCGCTACCCTCCAAATCCACCCACCCGGCAGCCGCCACGCAACCACTTCCCTCCACCACCGGAAAAATCCTATAAAACCGACGCACTCCGCCCACAGAAAAGCCTCGCCTGCCGTCGTAGCCTCATCCTCCTACACAAAAACGCCACCACCTCCCGGCAAAAAAAGATCGCCACACGCGCACCCGAATCTTTTCCCCCACTCCCAACTCGTCAGCTACGTATATGTGCCAAGAAAGCCAAGAATCCCTCCTCCTGCTCGTTCGTTTGTTCCATCTGCAGTAACAATCTGCAGAGGAGAGCTGCTTGGGCGGTTCTTGTTTGCTCGACGGCGGTGAGGATGGTTGGACCGATAGTGATCGCATCGGCTGGGCTGGGGATGCTGGCGGGGGTGGCCATGGCGAACCGGACCATGGGGGACGGGCTGCCGGCGGCATCCAGGTGGGACGCGAGGCCGCGGTGCGCCACGTGCGGCGGAAGCGGGCGGGTGGAGTGCCTCTGCAACCGCTGGTCCGACGGCGACGTCGGCTGCGGGACGTGCGCCGGCTCCGGGCGCATGCCGTGCCGCAGCTGCGGGGGGTCCGGCACCGGCAGGCCGCTCCCCTCGAGGCTCGTCGTCCGGCAGCAGAAGCCGCCGCCCGCGCCCGGACGAGGAGGTGACTACAATTGATCCATCAATCGCCAGCTAGCTAGGAGAAAGGTGCAAGTGAAGAAGAAACACAAGTATATATATGTCCATTCCTGTGGATGCTATATATATTCGTCTCCTTCAAGACTAGTACTACTACTTGCTCTACAAGATCGATATACCTGGATGGTGTTGGTGTTTCTGGCGTTGTTGAGCTGATCTCTGAAACACAAGAAGAAAACAAGTTGGAGATCAATAACTCTCATGAAGAGGCCAGCTATGAGGGCCGGAGACGAGATGCATGCATGGAGGAGAGTACTTTGGCAACTCGTCAGTTTTGTTGGCTGGGGAACGTTGTAGCTGGCTGTAACATATACTTAGATTCGTTAATATAAAGATTAATTTCCAGAGATGGTCATGATTCATGAGCTATACTTTTTCTTCTCCTTATGGTTACATAGTTGATCTTGCCTGGTTAGTTCGTTGATTGATTGCTCCTTGTATCTATGGTTCTTTAGCGATATCTAGCTCTTCTTAATTTCGTCCTGTAGATTTTCTGCAGAAATTTTCTTTTCCATTTTTCGGTGATATCCATTATACATACAGAGATTAACTAATTTGAGCATCATTACCATGGTCAGATATATGTTTTTAGTTGTAGACTAAAACCGTTAATATATCAAGTTACTAGGAGTGCCTCAAGGTGCTCAGCACTTCATCCTTGTGTTCAAACGTTTCATAAGCAAATTTATTGAAGATCACGTCAGGAATTCGAGAATTTTGTACGCACGAATTTAAGTTCTCTCATCAAGTTAATGTTGTTTGTGCGAAAATTCAGTCATATTTATGCAAACCTAGATAAGGGCTAGTGCTCCCACCAGTCATAAATATATAATCGCTTCGGACAATAGGTATAGTCAAACTTTTAAAATTTTAGCTATCAATATATTTTTAAATATGTAAATTAGATACACGAAAATCATAGGTATAGATTTGTCTTAAAGAGTATTTCATAACATTATAATTTTATTGTATTTTATAAATATATTATAATAAAAATTAATGATTAAAGTTGAGATTTTCTCGAGACATACCAATAGCTAGCTCTTCGGTTAAATTAATTTGCCCATTGGAAAACATAGCTAAATTCATGTAAGACGGAATTAAAAACCCTTTGTATATATATATTTTTCGTAATTACAAGAAAGACATACGCGCTAGTGCGCCCCTACCGGACTACGAATCTTTTGTGACGGTTTCAAATTTTTTCTGACGGCCCGCAACCCACCCACAGGAATTCTAATATCAGTGACGAGCAACCCTAACCCCTTCCCCAGCCCAGGCTCGTACCGAGGGTATGTGCGAGGTGAGCAACCGCACAGGGCCGCAAATATTAAGGGCCTCATTTTTTTACCAAATCTCCTTTAATTAATGAAGCTTAATCTTAGTATTAATAGTAAACTAGTAAGTGAGTAGCTCTTTTTATTCACTTCTCCATAAAAACTTCCACCAATTCACATCTACTTTCTCCGTTTCTCTCTCTTTATTTTCTTGTGCTAAACTTTTACTTAAAAAATATTCCTAAGAAAAATATAAGCCAATTGATATTTTAAAGATTGTGAAACAACTATATTATTTCCGTAATTCAATTGTTGCATATAGAATTTTGTTGAGTATTCACATGGTTTTTGCATTTGCAAAAAGGAATTTTTATAAGTTATTTTTTGAAGTCCTACTTGGACTTTACAATGATTTGAGAAAAATCTAATGGATTGAAAAGACTCATGATAGCACTACAATGACTAAACGTATGATGATTACAAAGTTATACTAGTTTGGATAGTGAAACATTATTATTTATTTTTATAATTAATCTTTTCAAGAATATCTAATTTTAAATTCGGATCAGGGACTCCAAAAATGCTAGCTACGGCCCTGCCCCAGCCCACCCAAATCCTCTTCCACCCAAAGCCGCCGTCACCTCCTCCCCAAATCCATTGTTGCCGTCGCCTACCACGCCGCTTGCATTCGTCCCGATATCTCCTCCTCCGGCCGCTTCCCTTAGACCCTGAACCGTCTCCACGGCTCCACCTCCGGGCTCCGGCCGTCCATCTGCCTGCTTAGCCGTCATCCTGCTAGTCTCCACGTAGATCTAGCCGCATCACCACTGGCTCCTCCCTCACCGTCGCCCTGCCACCACAGATCTGGACCACCCTGACATCGAGGAGCGGCCGCTGCCATAGATCTGGAGCGCCCCGACGTTGTGAATCAGCCTGCTCCACCGATCTAGACCTACCCCATCGTTGAGCAGCCGCCGCCTCCATGGATCCCGACCCCAACTTTGCTCTACTCCACCTCCGCACCTCACCTCACCGAAGCAAATCCATTCGTCCAGAAGAAGCGAAGGAGGAAGAGTAAGAAGGCACTGGCGTGAACAGGAGTAAGAGGAGGAAAGGCCGAGGAAAAGGTGGTGGAGATGGATCCGGACGTGGTGATCACCGCCGCTCTCCGACCGGCCGCGCACTTCGGCAACGTCATGGTCGGCGCCGCATGCGATTACAAGAAGATCAGTTGCTGCCCTCTGCTCCTTCGTCGTGGCCATCCTTCTACAGTCGAGCTCTGCCCCCTCAACGCCGTGCAGATTTGCGGCATGAATAGTTGATCTTGGATGGAGTCATGGAGACAGTAGTGATGTATTTTAAATAACGCTTTCAGATAGAGCTAATTTTTTATTCTGATGGCTAATTCAGTATGCAAGATTCTTCGGAAGTGCAGCTTAGTACATTCGATATACCTTTCACCAGATCATAGTAGTGATTAGTGAAGCCATGTGAAGGCATATAGATTCTCTGGTGCCGTTCTTGTTTTTATTTCTAGTCCATCCTTGCATACAATCCTTTGCTTCCGGATGCGAAGGAAACAACTTTGCTTATGTTAATTTTACATGCATATAACCTGTTTGATAATATGCCTGACCCTACATCTTCCATAGAAACCATTTCTGCCATACTCTATTTCAATAATTTCCTAGACGAGGGTGAGCCTCTCCATTTCTGCATTGTCAGGCAGAAGCAGCCCTGACATATTCTACACGATGGACAAGGTACACCCCCTTTAATTTCTTTTTCCTGCTTGTTTGGTTTGTGGACAAAAACCCAAAATATTAAGGTCCATGTGAGATTGCCAAGTTCTTTATTTTTAGCAGGGCTAATGCTTTTGTTGGTATTTGTTTGTGACATCCAAACTTGGCTGTTATCTATGTTGGAGATAACAGATACCTGGGCTGGAACGGTCTGGGATTATCTTAACATTACAGCTCATTACAGACAGTTCCAATTTGAAACGTATATGATGTTGATTTTTCATTTTTTTTCTTTAATTTTGTTTTATTGTCTAGCCTCACAAAATGCTAGCCATGTCTTTTGAAAGAGAAGATAAAATACAAAATATAGAGCATCACTAGTATTATTATGATATACATCTCATAAATGAGCTCCGATCATATATGAACATACAGTGCATCAATTTTAGAAATCAACTCTGATTGTATATTACAATGTACATCGCATCTATTTAAGAAATCAACTCACATATATAAAAACCAATTAAATTGAAAACAACTCACAAATTCACAGCACAAGGTTTACAAATTAATAGAAACGGTATCTAATAAATTCACAACTCATCAGTTGAGTCCTGAGTAGCATTTGTCCTTTGGATTTAAAACCTCATGTATCAAGAAGGCACAGAAATATTCTCGAATACTTACCAGGTCAGTCTATTCTAACGCAGATTCAGCGCATTGCCAAGCCTGTCGATGAGAAGAGTAAAGTCTTGCGTGTATATAAATTGATAAGTGGAGACAATTGTTGTAAGATTGACAGACCTGTATGACATTGGTCTTCTATGAACTAACGAGGAGTGCCATGTTGTGGCAAATGTAGAATCCACATAGGTCAGTGCCCTTTGTCTGCTGGTGGCACTGCCAAAACATAACAGGTTAATTAGTTTTGAAGGTATTATTATGGAGTGTGAAGGATTATTGCGTATTATTGGATACCGAAAACTTATAAGTATGCGTTAGAGTGGCTGAGCTCTTCTTATGTGGCCCTCTCCTATATTTGTAGACATCGAACGACGTGTCGAGTAAATCTTTGATAGGCTGCAAGTCATTGTGATGTCCTTTCTGGAATCAAGGTAAATTACCCGGTTCTGTCTCGGTATAACTACGAGTAGAACCTAGTGAAACCTACACATATATGTTGTCATGGTCACTGAACCTAACTTTGAGGTGCGATATATAGTACAAATCAACAAGTATAGCATATGGACGAAGCACTTACACCGGGTTGTGGGGTAACAGTATGAATTTTTTGTCCGAATGAGCCAGCATTACTTTTTCCACATACTCGTGGACGAATTGTTTATCTTCGTCCATGGTTTGCTTGGACACCATGTGTGGGTCGACGAAACCCACCGGTTGTTTCCTTGCTATTGCTTTCAGGATCATGTATCTACATATACAAAATCAAGGATAATATATATATGATATTTATCGGTGCAGCAGAAATGTAGACGGTGGTTGCACACATTTACATTGTCCAGCATCTTATGAGTGAGACGTTGAGCGCTTTGAGGTTGTACAGATCGAACAAGTCGGAGAAGCCGACCACAAATATGCCATCTAAAAACTGGTGTAAGAAATGCTCCTCTTTTAAGCTCACCGAGATACTCGATATCCGTTGTACCACCGGCTTGTTAGCTTGTTCCATGTACCAATCTTGCAATTTAATGCAGGCTAATGTAAGTGTCTCCTTGCGCTCATCTGGAAATGGCGGCCCCAGCTCGAATTGCCACACCAATAGGGCAAACGGAAAGTCACAGGCTGACATGGTCCCTTTCGATTTGCCCTTCTCCGCCTCCCCTTCTACCAAATGTCGTCTTCACAGGAGACAACTAGGTCCGAACTACGATGTGATGCGTGCTCGAGGAAGCAGTAGGCGATTTGTTGAGCTCCTTGGTGCGACACATGGCTCGATAGTCTTTGGTAGCTCCGGCGCATCATCTCCAGCGTGACGGTCTTGCAAATTTCATTTACATCGTCAACATGGACCTTCGTGTAGCCCACTCTAAAGTACGCCCGTCCACAAATGCCCCTACACCGGATGCATACCGCGTCCCCAAGCAGCCTACAGGGGAACAGTGCCGATAACAAGCCTCACTTGTAGATTGCACGGTATGGCCACCTACATATGGGTACACAAGTAATTAGCTAACACGTTCAACATGTCTATCTAAGGAGCATTGCAGACATATTACCCTAGTGTCATCAGGAGGAAATCTAGCTTCATCCACGTCTATCTAAGGGGCGGACGCGCAGCTGCTCCGACGGTTGGTTGGGTTGAACTGCGTCTGTGCTTCTTGGGCTTGTACATTCGTGCCTACCTCTCCACAACCACCCTTTGCTCCATCCTTTCCTCAAGGCTTCGTAGCTCATTAGCGAACTGCGCTCTGAGCCTTTCCTCAACCCTTTCCTCAATCAGGGCTACTAGTCGTTCCTCGCACTCGGCTTTGCTTATTTTCCTACTCCGGTACGTGTCGGAGTTATATGGGAATCCCATTTTCAAGGGAACGAAAACACCTAGGTCTCGGGTGCGACCTAGGTGCTCTTTGTTTCTCAAGACTGTGGAGAGTACATCTTTCTCTCTCCGAAGTGAAAGAGCATTGGAAAGATTCTGTGCTCAACGATATTAGGCGTTAGGATACTTCCTCATCAGCGGGGTTGGAAAGAACATGCTGCCCGAAGACGTGGGACGTGACCTCGCTCTTACGCAATTTCGGGCGCGCGGGTCCACGATCGAGGCAAACGACAGCGCGATCTCCTTCTAGGCTGCCTTATCGCCCTCCCTCGTCCATTGCGCGATCTTGCCCGCATACCTAGTTGAGCCTAGTCTGTGTGAGTGGGTGTTTTTAAATGGACGGTCTTGTGCGTCGCACTTTGATGCACTAATTCTTCCGTCGTCTTCAACTCAACAAATTGTCCTCACACGTCTTCGGTGATGAACCCGTACTTTTCGAACGGAGTCATTTCCTTATTCACGTAATTAGTGACGAGAACGCTCTTGAAGTTCTTCCACGCCTTTCCCGCCAATAGCAACGCGTATCATCGCAGTGCGGGCATGGTGTCTTGTGGGAGCTCGAACAACCCGAATATTTCTGTCACCAAGTTATCTCGCTCCTCATTTGTCAGCGTCTTCCATGATGGATAAGTGATGGAGACCCTTTAACGCCCGACGATCCCGCACATGGTCCGGAAAGCTGCCGCAGCCTTTGGAGACGTGGTACGGGCACCATCGCGTAGATCGACCAGCGTGATGGTGTATCGGCTCTGAGACCTTTTACTAAGCACTCTTGACTGCGCCTCTGATTTCCTACGTTGGGCGCCTCATCAGATCCATTCGGCAACGAGGAATGAGGGGACGCCATCTTGTCATTAAGAGAAGGTAAGTTAAAAGAAGCAAATTTTAAGTTATAAGTTTTATATTGCTCTCAGAAATATGGCTCGATTGAAGATTTTAAATCTTCAATCTCAATCAAAAATGGGCTAAACAATTAATTAAGTGAATAAGGACTTGAACCCTTACCACCTTAACACACACATTAAAGAATTGATAATGAAGCTCACTGTTAACAGATTATATTCAGTTCAACATACATTCAGATTAGCAGATTAAATATTTGCTAAGTGAATCATGAAATGAAGTTCGGATTAGTTAGTTAGCAATTTTATCAAGAAATTATTATTCAGATCAGTAGCCAACTAATTAACTGAATAGAGCAGTATAAATACAATGAAGTAACACTGATAGTGAGCAATGACAAATATCTAATACTAATCAAGCTAAGCAAAACAATATAAAGTCTACTGGTTCAAGGTCGAGTTCACAAAATTAGTTGTCAAGGATGAACTTATGTTGCAGGGATACATCTGAGAGAGGTCATAAACATGGGTTACCTCGAAGAGCAGGGCTTGCTGCAGAGGAGTACGGCAAGGCCATCGTTGTGGAGGTCGACGACGGCCTGCGACTCCTAGGCGTCGAGGCCACCGAGCCCGGCCGCGACCACCTCATCGTGCGGGGGAGGGTGAGAGAGTGAGAGCGTCATGGCGAGGGTGATGGCGACGACTAAGGTTAGGGTGTGAGGGCTAGGGTTAGGGCATGAGAATGCGGCGGCGAGGGCGAGGGCGTGAGGGTGAGGGCAAGGGCGTGAGGGGTGCCAGACTTAGTGAATGGCAAGCGCAAGTCAGCAAGTGTGTGAGGGCAGTGGGTTGGGGATTAGGGGACATATCCCAGACGGTTCAAAGATTGAACCGTTTGTGATACAAGTCTCCTCATATAGCAATTATGTATGTGGTTCAACAAGCACTGCTTACCTCGGTTGGCAAGAGGCTTTGCTTGCATGCGTAGGGTCCCGGGTTCGAATTCAAGGGAAAGTAGTTTTTTGTTTTAACACATACGGTTGTAACATTACACATATTGAGTATAACACAATTAGAACCAAATACTACTTTACAGCACAGAGAACAAATGGATCTACACTAAGCTAGATCTACAAACGAGCTTCATTTCCCTCTTTGCAAAGCTAGATCTTAAATATAACGTAAATTTGAACTAATTACTACTTTACATCATAGAGAACAAATGGATCTACACCAAGCTAGATCTACAAACGAGCTTCATTTCCCTCTTTACCAAGCTAGATCTTAAATATAATGAAAATTTGAAGCAATTACTAACCTTAGATGACCTAGAGCACAAGCATCTACAATTACTCCTCCAAATCTAGGGTCTCTTTCACCAGATCGCCTCTCAATCGAGCCACCTCAAAAATATCTAGGAAACTCTAAAAATATAGAGGAAGTCAAGGCTCTCTATTCTTATTTATCAGAATTGATCAACACAGACGGTTTATGGATAAAACTGTCTGTGTTATTGACCTTATCACAGACGGTTTTATCCACAAACCGTCTGTGATGTTGCTTTCTTCCCAAAGCCTTTCGTCTTCCAAGACAGGCGCGTAGTGTTTCAAGCATATTGTTTCGTATTCCGTGAGAATTAAACCATCTGTTCAAATTCCACTGTGAAGATCGTGTACCAGGCGTTTAATTTCCCCAACGCAGGTCGTTAATTGCACTTTGACGACAATATATACTCGATCGATCAATAGCATTCCACATCACATGCTTGCCTTTGACGCCAGCATGAGCAACTCAAACTCCAAGATCTCCTATGTCGGCTCCGCCACCTGGCCATGTGGGACTCCACCACTACCGTTGCTTTTGACGCCGGCTCCGCCACCGCCACCACCGACTAACCCTCTCCCACAGCCACCGTCGACTTCGCCTCCTCGGCCTCCGACGAGGCCCCTGCGCCAATGGCTACAACGCCACGTCGGCGCCATATCAATGAATCCGTCGGCCGTAGCTTATGCGTTACACCGACGATCTCCTCCGCCATCCAGTTCGTCGCCTGCCTTGGGCAGTACTACCGCTCTTTCTGCCTCAAGCGTCGTCGGAAAGAAGCATCCGCCACCAACAACAATCTCCGATGACGATAGCTTTGACTCGTCAGCGGGCTATCGTGACGGCTGGGAGCTGGAGGATGACCCAGACAGAGCCGGTTCAAGCGAGGACCTCGATGGCCGCAGCGACGACTCTGACAATGACGACTCCGGCGACAACGAGGACCAGATCAACTAGATAGTCTTTCCCATCAAAAACTTTTGTAGGGAAATTTTTGTATATTGTGATGCATGCAAGAAGCTAGTTCTTATATATGTAATGCATGTTTCGTTTTACTGTTCTGAACGATTCACTGATAGTTAGGGCTCACCATTCATTTATTAGAATTGATCATCACGGACGGTTTGTGGATAAAACCGTCTATGATATTTACCTCATCACATACGGTTTTATCCATAAACCGTCTGTGAAATTCTCCCTGTCATCACAGACGGTTTGTGGATAAAATCATCTGTGATGAGCCGACATCACAGACAGTTTTAGCTACAAACCGTTTGCGATGTGCCCGACCCTCTTCCCAGACGGTTTCTGTAAAAAATAGTTAGTGATGATGTGTCTAATATAACCCCTTTTGTAGTAGTAAACACTACTACAGAACAGTACATCACTACCGGTTATTGGAGCCGGTAGTGATTGGTCGGCAGTGATACTAGGGATTATGACTGCTAGCTCAGGAACCGACAGTGATAAGGGCTATCACTGCCGGTTCGACCTACAACTGGCAGTGATATTGAACTATCACTGCCGGGTCAAACCAAAATCCGGTAGTAATATTGGACTATCACTGCCGGTTCGAAAAAAATCCGGCAGTGATAGTTCCATATCACTGCTGGTTCTTGGACAGAATCGGTAATGATAGGCGATGCACCAAATATTTTTATTGCATATTTTTCTGTATTTTATATTTTTATACAATATTTTTCTACAATGTATGAATATAGTATATAAAGCATCGTTAAATCATAATTCAAATATATTAAAGCATCACTATATTTGGTTTTTACAATAGTTATACACAAATATAGTTTGACTACATCTTATTCACTTTGATTTTGCACCGACTACGGTAGAAGGTGTCGAAGTAGGCATGCCACGGGTCAAGATCGAAGGAATGAGGGTGATGAGGCTACTCGTGGAACTCGCTGTTTGGATTGATGATCTCATTATGAATGAATCCGACGATCTGTTCTTGAATTGCTATAATTTCTGTTAGGAATAACTTGTTGGTTCTCAGCTTGGAACGCTGTTATTGAAAAAATGGAAAGTTAATTAATGGTGATATATGTTAAATGAAAAAAAAGTAGGCATCAATGTGTAATTATATACCATGGCTTTGTTATAGCCGACACTCTCCGTGACAATTAAATATCATAGGCATCTATACGGATACTGCTGTTTTGGTTGGTATTCTTTTTATCTTGTGCTCTTGTATATAATGTAAAACCATTTATATCATATCCTTGGAATGTCTGAATTGTAGTTGATGATCCCTGAGCCAACACTTTCAACTGAGCGCACTCTGTCTCCGTATGCATCATGTGTCTATGCCACCAATCGTTGAAGTTACCTCTATGCTCTCTCGCGATCCAAACCTCTGACTTCCCTGAGTTTGTTCTGGATAGCATGCTCTTGTGCATGTTGACATACGGGGCCACCACAACTGATTGTCTCAAAACCGTGAAATGTGCTTATGTGAATGAAGCTAGATTGCTAGTACGGAGTGATTTCTCGCCTAGTGTCCCTTTCCCTTGTAGCCTCCCCTCATGCCAAGATACAGGTACACCAATCGGTTTGAGATCCATATAATCGACGTAGAACTCAATGACCTCCTCGGTTCCTCAACCATCGGCAATGCAACCTTCTGGCCGATGTCGGTTACGAACATATTTCTTTATAACCCCTATGAACCTCTCGAAAGGGTACATCTGATGTAGAAACACGAGATCAAGAATCGTATCTCTTTCACAATGTGAACAATGCGATGGACCATAATATCAAAAAAAGATGGAGGGAAACACATCTCAAGCATGCACAGAGTGTAGACCACGTCTTCCTGCAGCTTATGTAGTTTTAACGGATCGATAGCTTTCTGTGAAATCGCGTTGAAGAATGAACACAACTTTATAATTGGGATTCAGACTTTCTCTGGCAGAACACCCCTAATTGCAATTAGAAGCATCGTGTCATTATCACGTGGCAATCGTGAGACTTCATGTCAATTAATTTTTAGTCTTTCATTGAGATTAGTCTCTTTATGTTGGTAGAGTAATCAGACGGAACTTTGACTACGTGTAAGCATTCGCACACGCTATTTTTTTCTTGATCAGAGTGTAGCAGGCTGCGGGAAGGTAGTTTTTGCCTGTACCCATGTCTTCATGATGCAGCTCCTTCCTGAGTTTTATATCTTCGAGGTCCATTCGTGCTTGGAGGGTATCTTTTGTTTTGCCAGGTATATCTAGTAAGATACCAAGCAAGCTGTCACACACGTCCTTCTCTATGTGCATGACATCGATTGTGTGTCGAACTTTAAAGTGGTGCCAGTAAGATAAGACCCAAAATACTGATCTCTTTTTCCACAAAGAATCCTTATCATGGGAACTTGGGATAGATGTACTGCCGACTCCCTTTCTGTGAATAATTTTAAGATCCTTTAAGGCAGCAAATATCTGTTTCCCAATGTGATTCTTCGGAGCTAAGGCAGTCTCCTTTGCCCCGTCAAAAGCTCTCTTATTATTGCGGTATGGGTGATCCTTGCAGAGGAACCTACGATGCCGCATGTAAGCTATTTTCCGATAGTTTTTCATCCACCGGCTAGCTGTATCATCCAAGCAGTGGATGCATCCGTTGAAGCCTTTTGTCGTCTGGCCCGACAGGTTACCAAGGGCAGGATAATCATTGATGGTTATGAACAACAATGCGCGTAGGATAAAGTTCTCTCTTTTATACTCATCCCATACCTGTACTCCATCGTTCCACAATATTAGAAGATCTTCAACCAATGGTTTGAGGTACACATCGATATCGCTGCCAGGTTGCCTGGGCCCTTGGATCAGTAGTGGTATCATAATGTACTTTCGCTTCATACAAAGTCAAGGAGGAAGGTTGTAGGTACATAGAGTCACCGGCCAAGTACTATGACCACTACTCATATTGTCGAGATGATTCATCCCATCTGTACTCAACTCGAACCTTATATTCCTCACATCATATGCGAAGTGCTTCTTATATTTTCTGTCGATGTTCCTCCATTACACAGAATCAGCAGGGTGTCGAGCATTCCATCCTTCTTACACTCTTCGGCGTGCTATCGTAGCAATTGGGCATGTCTTTTGTTCGCAAACAATCGCTTCTGACGAGGGATTATTGGGAAATACCACACCACCTTACGGGGATCTCTTCTTCTTACGCTTCACCCCGACATCATCGTTATCTATATCATCATCGATGCCCTTATATCGCTTTTCTTTGCAAACAGTACATGCATCTAAGTCTGCAAACTCATTGCGATACAATATGCAATCGTTTGGACATGCGTGTATTCTATGTACTTCCAGTCCCAATGGGCCGACAATCTGCTTGGCCTGGTACGTAGTTGCAAGCAACACGTTACCCTCTGGAAGTAAGTCCCCTAAGAGACATAATAGCTCAGTGAAGCTCTTATCGGACCAACCATTGCTTGCCTTCAACTGCAGTAGTGTAAGCATGGTATGCAACTTTTTGTGCTCCTCCTTGCAGCCTGGGTACATTGGTGTTGTAGAGTCCTCTACCATACGCTGGAACTTTTGAAATTCTCTTTCACTCGTGAAGTCCCCCTCCCCATCACACAACATTTGATCTAGATCATCTTCGTAGCTATCAACAAACGTATCTTCGACCGCCGTCATATCGTTGTCTCCGTCATCTTCATCAATGTGTTGCCCTTCATGTACAATCTCATTTTCACCGTGCTCGGTCCAACAGGTATAGCCAGCCTTGAAACCCCTTCAAAGCAAGTGTGCACGTATCGACTCTATGGTAGAAAACAACTTCTCATTTTTGCAATCAACGCATGGACAACTCATATAGTCCGCCAGCTTCTTCGACTTATGCACCGTAGCCGCGTTCAGAAAACATGTCACACCATTAAAGAACTCTGGGCCGCAACGGTCCGTGTTATACATCCACCTTTGGTCCATCTACAATTGATTATATCAAACTAAATTTTAGTAAATCAATAAACGATCACAAAATAATTTATTCTTTACATTAGTTATGCAATGCTAATTAATTAAATCAATAAACATCAGATAAGCATATAATTGCAACTAACAATATAATTGTAAATGATTAGATTTAAAAGTACATCTAGCAATTTTCACTATATTAAATTACACCAACCTTTTTTTATTATTTAAATATCCATCTAGCAATATTTTATTATTTAAATGATTTATTCATTTCATTTGTTATGCGGTGCTAATAAATTAAATTAACATACATCAAATAAGCATATAATTGAAAATAAGCATATATTTGTAAATAATTAGATTTCAAAATGTATCTTCCAATTTTCATTTTTGGAAAATCCATCTACCATTTTGCATTATTTAAATATTCATCTAGCAATTTTCACTATTTAAAATTCTATATAACAATTTTTAATTATTTAAAATAATTATAATTAGATATAATGGTCCATCTAGCAATTTTCATTATTTAAAAATCTACTAAATCACTAAAATGAATAAGAATTGTAATTTATTCACTAAATTAGCTAGGTCTTAATTTGAGCTCTACCGACCTAAAATGTTCACACCATACAATCACTAATTATCAAAATCTAGAGCAATCTATAAAGTAAAATCTAACTACAAATATAATGTAGATCAAGTTACTAACCTTGGAGAGAAATTCGAGATGAATTTTGGTACAATTTTTCAGTAGCAAGTCGCCAAAATCCTTGCCATCGAGCAAAGACAGAGCTCCTCTCTGTTCTGCTCGGTCGGGGAGGGGAACACCTATATAAAGTACTTATCACTGCCGGTTCTGCGCAGTACCGACAATGACAAGGATTGCGCGGGAAAATACTTATCACTGCCTATTCTGGAATACAACCGGCAGTGAAAATGGTATATCACTGCTGGGTGATAACCGAACCGGCAGTGATGTATCATTGCCGGTTTTGTTTACGAACCGACAGTGATATGTGGTCCCGCCGGCCGGACTTTTAAACCGACAGTGATATGTTTATCACTGCCGGCTCTAGCCCAACCGGGAGTGATATGCCGGCAAGGATGGACTGTTCTATGGCAGTGGAATGTGCTTTTTGGTATGCCAAGGTTGCTGAAGGAGCAGTATTTAACACTCGTATACTTATGTCTTGTATTTTAATTCTGAAAATCTGCAACAGGAACCAAAATAAGATAACTCAGGTTGTTTTCTTAAAATTTTCAATCTAGTTCTGATTTGAGATGTCACTAAAAATGTACAAATAGATTATATATATCAAAACGAGACCAGTTTTCAGTACTTTTTAAAACACAAAAACCGGTATTAATAAATTTGTTGTTTAGATGTACTCATCTGCTGTGTTACGTAATAGGACTAATTATGAGTTATTATTATTTCACAGGAGTTTTCAAGTCATCTATTGCAACTGCAACAAACTTACTAGACACTGTGAGCAGTTAACCTGAAAATGCCTTAGCTTGCGTGCAATATCATGGAGAAAGGTGCGTGTGAGACAGAGCTGAGAAATGGTTGTAAGCTGTGATGCGCGTACTAAGTGATGTACAAGTCATTTGAATTGGAGAAATTATGACTAGAGGTGGATCTATGAAATGTGACACATGACTCTTATGTACTGTTTGGTGAAAAATGTGTATGTTGGTTTGAATATGGAGGAAAATTGGCAAATTATGTGAGCAAAACTGTGTTTAGATTTCGTTTTTTTTTGTTAACACGACATTGTGCCGACTGTTTTTGCTGACGGCCACTGTGAAGAAAATAATACCTGACTGTTTTTTGCTAACGGCTAACTGACTGGATTTACAGTCTCTAAAACCTGATGCAGGAGACGTTTTCCTGTCGGTGACCGTCAGGAATTATTTCCAGTCAGTTAACTGTCAGCCACGTGGAATTTTCACGTCCCACAATCTCCTCATGGTATTTCCTGACAGTTTACGGTTTTGACTGTCGCGAAGGTCTCTAGTCTCGTAGAGCGTCCACTTTAACACATGCGTAAACAAACGGAAGTCGGGGACCTCACGAAATTCCATTTAAAATGCATGTGGTGTATTTTTTGGTGAGCACGTACGGAATTTTGAAACCTCCCCATAATTGTATGGTCCATATTTCACCAGTTGGGTACAAGGCCTTCCACACAAGTAGAAGATATTTTTTCTTGCCATGTGATTACAGCATGCATGGGTTGGATCACGGTTTGGCCAGGTCGCGTGGCTAGCTGTCAGATGGCAGCACCGCTGACATGGAAGTGAAAGATCCTAGAGGGTACAGAGGTGGGCGCTCGGGCCAGACTTATCTGAGCTTCTTCGGCACGGCATTGTAGCTCGAGCCATGTCGAGCCTTATGAGAACCGGGCACGGTGGGCGGCAAGGCATGGAGGTGGCATGTCCGGACACGGCAGCATGAGGCATGGCGCGGCACGGCCGTTTTGCCGTGGGCCCGCAGCAGGGGCATGCGTGGCCCGCGGTAGGCACGCCGGCCACGGCAGGGAGAGGAGCAGGGCAAGGGGTTACCTACTGGTCCTACTGAGGTCGTCGACACCGTCGATCGCCGAGGCCGTCGACACCGTCTACTCGCCGAGGTAGCCCGCTGTGGTCGACCACTTGTCGAGGTCGCCACCCGCCCGCCGAGGTCGACCACCCGTCGAGGCCGCCGCCTGCCCGTTGAGGCCATCGCCCGCCGAGCTATCTTGGCCTCGTGCCTTGCCATGCCGTCTCGGCTCCCCCGTCGCCTTGGCTCCCATGCCGCAACGCCTCGGCTTCTCTGCCTGCCCGTCGAGGCCATCGCCCGCCGAGGTCGTTGCCCGCCGCGCTGTCTCGTCTCTTGCGCCTCGCCACGATGTCTCAGCTCACCTGTCGCTTCGGCTCCCGAGCCGCGACGCCTCGACTTCTCCGCTCCACCTCTCCGTGTTGGGTAGGCAAAGGGCGGCGAGGGGAGAGGTGAGGAGGCCGCGACGGTGGGGGAGGCAAGGAGGCCACCGCGCCACCCTGCGCCCGCTGTGGCCGCCATGGAGGGAGGTGAGGGGCCGGTGAGGAAGGTGAGGGGCGGAGAGATGCGCGTGGGAGGGGAAGGAGGAGGGGATCGAGGCACATTCAAGGGAAAAGAGCCGCCTGGTGAAAAAGGGTGGGGAAAATTGAGAGGGAAAAAAGAGGAAAAGGAGAAAATTGGTGAAAAAAGGGGAAGGAAAAAGGAAAATATTGTTACGTGCTAAATTTATGAGTATTATTTTATAATTTATTTTAGGAGAAAATTTATGAGGGTAAAGCGCTTGTAACATGCTTAATCACTTAGTCACTGCCTTGACTAGTCAAAAATATTCCGTATTGGCACTGGTGACAGTAGTGATGAAAGAAAATTGCTTGTGTGTCAATTTTGAATTGTGTTGTGACAGTAGTGTATGCTATTTATAAATACTGTTACGGACACATATATATTTCATATGACGCATACAAATTTAGGAGATGATCAATTTCAAGAAATAGAATCTAGGGGATGCAGTGCCACTACATCGATGTTAGAGCACTAGCCACCACCGTAAACTCCAAGCTCCAAAAAATCATGGAAGGATAAATCGTCCAACCCTTTAGTTATTAGATTGAGAGAGAGAGAGAGAGTTGAGAGAGATATGAGAGCGACGGGTGAGAGAGAGGTAAGAAAGATTAAGAAAGATAGGAGAGAGAGAGAGCGCTAAGAGAGATTGAGAAAGACGGTCGAGCGAGTCCGTCTCTCTCAATCTCTCAGCTCTCCCCCCATGCTCTCTCAATCTCTCCCTCTCTCGCCCGTCTCTCTTAATCTCTCTCACATGTCTCCCTCACTCTCTTTCTCGCAATTGCCCTCCCTCTCACCCGTGTTCAGCACATCCCTCTTGCTCTCTGTAATTGTTCAAGAATAAATAAATTTAAGTTTTTTCTCATAGTATTTGTGTCCACTGTCTCAACTCCATACGTCTCCGGCTCCTTTCCCCTCGTCGCAATAGTGCAAATGAGTCAGGTCTGGGTCAGCACGGCACGAAGCACAAATAGGCAATGCTTGGACTCACCGAAGGCGAGTCGGGCCGGCACAACACGGCATGGTAGGCACGACGGATCGTCGCGGCCCGGTAATGTTCAAGCACGAAGCACGATAAATCTGTGCCTGCCCGATCCAACATGGTACGATGCCCACCATTAAGAGTGTACCGGCCGACCATACTGATACTATGTAGGACAATCTCATGTCGGAAGCAACCTCTTCTGTCTGGTGACTTCAGCTTAATTTGGTCCCTCCTTGCCTAGTTGCTGGCATCAAAATACCAGAAGCTGGAGTCGTTCGTGAGCCACGCGTTGAATGGATAAGCCGCGCCAAATGCCAACAAATGTGGAATCATTTATATATGGAGCATACATACATAACACAATAAACATATATAGGCATGTACATATCGTTCGCAATGCACAGAAGAAATATCTGAAGAAAATGTAAAAAGCTATACTACTCCGGCTGGAAAGATGATAAGATATCCACGAAATTCAAGACTTGCTCAAGTTGCAATTTCGTGATATGTATTCTGAGAATACCCGGTTCATTAGGTCATTATCTTAGCAAATTGTTTATAGTGTGGGATACATCTAGTGCACTAAATGCAACAGCTTTCATCTTTTTTGCACAAATCTACCACTTCAAAATTAGTTTGTAACATTAGAGTTTTTACCATCCTTGATAATTTTACCATGAGATACCACTGAACTACACTTAAACTCTTGTATCTCTTAATACATTCACCCTTTAAAGTTTTAATATCTCTTGATACTAACCCAACATATATTTCGATACCTCCTAAAGATGGTAAAAAGTCTCTTATATTTCGGTACCCCTAAAGATGATAAAAGTCTATTACGCAAGTATGCAAACATAATTTGGATGCGAGATATGTACTTATTAGATTCATATATATCGAGTATATCCAGTGGTTAGTACTTCTTATGTTCTTGCCTAAGTGACACTCTATAATCAGTGCCGTCAAACATTTTAAAGTTTTTGACCACTAGGTAATATGTTTAAAACTATCTACATTGGTTACATAATATTATTAGATTTGTCATCAAAATAATTTTATAAATATTATAATTTTATTGGTATATAATAAAATAAAGTTACAAAAAGTAACAATCAGAGTTACATCTAGTGAATTTTGAAAAGTCTATCTCAGCGCTCTCGGGCTCAAAAGTAATGCTCCGTGTGACCATGCCCACCAGCGTGCGAGTCTAGCTCGACGCTCAAACTCATCAGTTAAAAAATAGGTACAAACGCATGTGCGCATTAGGGGGACAGTGTGTACACATGCTCTGGAGAACATGAAACCTCCAATTAATTTCTTAACATGTATAGATGACGCGAACATATGTGTGTGCTTGTGATGCGTGATTGTGGTGTGCGTTGGTTGTATGCAGGCTTGTAACTAAAAAAAGTACACGCACTTTCTATTTTGTGCACATGCTTAATTTAGTACTTGTTCATTTAGATACATGCACAGGTCAACAATATATCACGATGCATATGACCGACACAAGAAAAAATGAAAAAGAAAAAGAGTTGTCTTGTGTCTCTGCAGGCTGCATGCAGCTTGAGAGGGAGGTATGGTCTCCAACTCTCCCCTCATCTAATTGTCAACTGGCAGCTAGGCAGGTGCAATGTAATTGACCTTGATCTGCAGCTGGGTGCGACTTAATTAGTGCGAGCCGTCGCCTCTGACAGTTTCTTCACCGATGGATGGATGGATCCATTGCAACTTGACTAAACCCAAACTGGGTCCCTCAATAATTCAATATATTCAAACCAATCGACTGCCTCAAAATTGACCTGCTGCTAGCTTTGATTGCTTGTCGAATCTCTGTGTTACGTACGTATCCACCGGTTGCTGTCATCCGTATATTATTGGCCCCATAATTTTCGCATTTCTTCCTCTTCAACCCTAGCATCTAGCATCCATCCAAATCTCTTCTAATTACAACGTGGTATCAGAGCAGGACGATCCATGGTGGTAGATGGCCGGACGTCACTCTCTTTGGCATCCTCATGGTGCTGGATGTCTTTCTCTCCGGTGGCAGGGCAAGGTTGAATTGGGTGCTGAGCGGGCGAGCCCTGTGCGGCTGCAACTTGTTTCGTTGAGTCGGCACCCAGTCAGGAGCTCTCAAGGTGAAAAATCGTTCCCCATTGCAAGTTACTAGCTAGGGTCGCGCGCTATTGCGCCGTGCGAAATTCAGTTGCGCGACGTTGCGACACGTGAAATTTGATCCGATGATTATTTTTTTGAAAAAATGGGTCTGAGGATCTAAACGTAATTTCGTCTTTTCCGTCGTCGAATTCACGGACTGCTATGAGCCGTCGGCGAATACGTGGATTTGTTTGAAAAAACCGCGTAGGGATATAATTTTTGCGAAAAAACGCGGAGGGATATAAACGTAATTTCATTTTTGGTCAATCCAACAAAAAAAACGTTTTTTTAGGACCGAAACATACTTTCGTTTTTTCCGTCATCGAATCCACGGACTGGTATGAGCCGTCGGCGAACACGGGGATTTGTTTGAAAAAAGCCGCGGAAAGATATAAACGCAATTTCGTTTTTTCGGGTCAATTCAGAAAAAAAACGTTTTTCGGGAATTAAACGTATTTTTGTTTTTTCTCGGGTCTATTCCGCTAAAAACCGGCGTGAGGACCTGAACGGAAACCACGAAGGGACTTGAATGTAATTTTAATTTTTTCGGGTCTATTTTATTAAAAACCGACGGAAGGATCCAAACGTAATTTTCAATTTCGCGGATGGCCTTTCTGTGTGGGTGGCAACGTGGCAACGCTCATGAGTGCCGCTTTAAAGAGAAGTATTATTTGGATTACAGCCCGTGGTAGCATTTTGGATAGGCTTGTAACTCTTGTTTGCCCAAGCCGTTAGTACTCGATTGGTGGTGTTGATCTGTTGTGTTGGTTGCTTCCTTGCCGGGTTTGAAATTTTGTTTTGGTTCACATCTTGAGTGAAATCCAAAATTTTGGAGAAATAAATTCGAAATTTTTGAACCAAAATTCGGCCTATTATTGAAATTTTAGCCAAAATTGCCAAAATCTCTGCGAAATTCAACCGAGTGAAAAATAGTCGAAATAATGTTAAATTTTTTTGTGGATGGTCTTGATACATCACTAATGTTTCCATAAAAATTTCAGATAATGATCAAGCTTGAGGAATTTTTAAAACTTATGATAGTACTACTGTCTTGATAAAAGGATGACCGGTAAATTTCAACAGAATGAAAAATTATGCAAACCACGTTAGAAAATTTTAATTTTTTTTGGATGGTACTAACGCACCAATAATGTTTTCATAAAATTTGAAGATGATGATCAAGCCTGACGAATTTTCAAAAATTTGGAAAGTACTACTGAAGGCCGATGAGCAAATTTCAACTGAATGAAAAATGGTTCAAACCACTTTAGAGAATTTTGAAAATTTTTGTGGATAGTCCTGACACATCACTAATATTCCCATAAAATTTTCAGATAATGATTAGCTTTACGGTGCTACATGTATTACTTCTATAGATTTGATTGAGCAATCAAAACAAGTTATCAATTTTTGAAACTTTTAGAGAAGGGTTCTAAGGCAATGCTTAAGCTCTCCTATAAATTTTGGATAATGATCACACTCGAGCGAATTTATAAAATTCTGATACGGTTACTATCTCAGTTATGTTCATTCAGTTTTTGAATTTTTAAATATAACAAATGAAGCTCAATTCTTTTAGAATTGTTTTTGTATGATCTTAGACTGCTAAAGATGGTACCATAAATTTTTTAGAGCATGATCATGCTTGTACAATTTTATAAAAATTTAACAGTGTTTCTACTATTTTTAAAAACATCTCAAGAATTCGGTTTTCCAACAGATTTTTATAGAAGATAACATTCTTAAGTGTTATTGACCTAAATCCGGTCAAAATACATGAGGTTTCAGCGATTTTTTTGAAATTACGGTATCAATTTAATTTTTTATTTCAACTTTTTTTTTGTCTTGTCAGGATTTTAAATCTCGTCTCCGCCCGAAATCCAAAATCTCAAACGAAATTTCTGAAATTTCGTCGATTTTGATCTATGCTTCCTTGTGAAATTGTTAGCTTTCCCCACTTGTAAATTTGCATGTATGTGGTGAGCCCATACGGCGAGTATATTGCTGCCGCTGCTATTAGTTAGAGTGTCTCTCTTAGCACCTTTTGGTCACAAATAGTTATCGTTTTGGATATCGACATGGTATACAAAACACAGTTTTGATCACTAATTTCTATTATAATACATTTATAAAGCCTAATAAAATGATAATATTATGAAATTACTTTTCGAGATAAATCTACACACATAATTTTCATATATCCAATTTAAATATTTAAAAATATATGGACAGTCAACGTTTTCGAAAGTTTGGCTACACCTATATTGAAAACGATAACTATTAGTGACTAGAGGGAACACACAGTAGGTAATGGGTGACCCTGCTAAAACAGGGATTGCAGTGTTCATAAGCTGTGTGAGAGCGTTGATACAAATTTCGTCGAAATTTCAAATTTCGGGCCACCACGAAATCCAAACTACCGATCGGATAAAAAAAATTGAAATTGCTACAATACCACCAAAATTTCATGATTTTTGTCCGGTTTTCAAACTTTTTGGGCAGGATTTAGTCCAATAACCCTTAATAAAGTCATCTTCTATGAAACTTTGTTAAAAAACCAGAATTTTTTAGACATTTTTAAATTTTGGTAGAAACACCGTTAGATTTTTTTAAATTTCACATGTTTGATAATGATTTGAAAAATTTATGGAACTATATCCAGTAGTGTAGGATCATACAGAAAAAATTTCAAAATAATTTAACTTCATTTGTTATCTTTAAAAAATCAAAAGCAGAATGAACATAATTGGGACAGTAACCTTGTCAGAATTTTATAAATTTTCTCGAGTGTGATCATGATCTAAAATTTTTATCAGAGATTAATAATTGCTTCAGTTCCATTCAATAAAATTAAAAAAAAATTAAACTTTTTTTGTTTGGTCAATCAAATCTATGTAAACATTGAACTTCATTTGTTATATTATATTTCAAAAATCAAAAAGAGAAAGAACATAAATGGTACTGTGCCATGTAAGAATTTTATAAATTCACTAGAGTGTGATAATGATTCAAAAAGTTTATGATATCTTAAGCATTTCCTTATCACCCTTCTGTAAAATTTTCAAAAATTTAAATCTTTTTTGATTGCTAAAGCAAATCTATGTATTGATCATCAGGCTTTTATCACGATATAGCACTGTCAGAATTTTTTTAAATTTTTTTAAGCATGATCATCATCAAAAAAATTTATAGAAATATTAATTTTACATGAGGACCATTCAGAAAAATTTTCAAACTTTCGAACGTGGTTTGAACCATTTTTCATTTTGTTCAAGTTTGCTGATAAGCCTTTTAACAGGACAGTAGCACTGCTAGAATTTTTAAAACTTCATGATGCTTGATCATCATCTGAAAATTTTATGAGAATATTAATGATGCATAATAACCATGCAAAAAAATATCAAAATTTTCTAACATGTTTTGAACCATTTTTCATTCGGTTCAAACTTGCCGGGCAGCGTTTTATTAGGACAGTAGCAATTTTTAAATTTTAAAATTTCCTCATACATGATAATCATCTGAAATTTTTATGGAAACATCACTGATGTGTCAGGAACCTCCATAAAAAAGTTCAAAATTATTTGAACCATATTTTGTGCTGTTGAAATTTGCCAAAATTTCGGCAATTTCACCCGAAATTCGGTCCAAAAAATCCGGATTTGAATTTTTCTTTTTGAATTTCGCCCGGATTTTGTTCGAAATAATGAGATTTCGCTGAAATTTTGGATTTCGGTCATCGGCGAAATTTTATCCAAAACGAAATTTGTACGCAGAAGTTGTTCACTCAACTAGTGGAGAAATTTCAGCAAAAACCCAGTGGAATTATTTCTTTGGATCCTAACCCCGTCAAGCTTTCTGGGCTAGGAAATTATCTCATCTAGTCCCTCCATGCCGCACTAATTCTGGGTTCACATGGTCTTAAAAATTTTGTGGATGATAATGCTGAAGAAACAAATGATAAGATGGAGTTGGAACAATGGGAACAAAACAAGCAACGAGTAATTGTGTGGCTGTTGGGGTCCATGGAGTCTTCCGTTCGTGAGCAAGTTGAGAATCTACAGACTGCTAGTGAGGTTTGGAAGAAGATTTGAAAGCAACTTGCAGGGAAAACAAACAAGATGCAAGTGACAAGGGTACTCGATGTGATGAGGAATCTTAAACAAGGTCAGAAATCTCTAACTGAGTATGCTTGGTGAACTAGAGAGATTGTACAGGGACCTCGAGTTTTTTCATCCATTCAAGTCTAATGATCCAAATGACTTGAATCTTCTTTGTGAATGGTTTCAACCAATTTTGGTGCAAACCTTTCTGGAAGGACTGAATGTTGAGTTTGGTTTTCAAAGAAAAATGATCTATTCTGTTGCAGATTGTCCAACTCTTGATGAAGCAATCTCTAGCTGTCAGAGATAACTCAAATATCCAAATGGACCTCTGGTTTTATCCAAAGTTTGTTAAGAGTCCAATGTCAACAAACTCGGACTCTTTTGACTATATAAGCCACCGCCCAGTACATGTAATGTTGAACAGAAATAGTGGATTGTCTCCTATGATTTTTTCCTTCTTCGTGAGGTTTTCCCACGTTAAATCTGTCTCCCATTTTTGCCATGCTAACCCTAATTAACGAGTGGTATTAGAGCTAGCATTAGAGAAGTACTTGGGATTTTTCACCGTCGTCGCCGTCTGCGGATCTGTCGCCGGCCTGAGCACGTTGTTCTGCCTCCGCGCTGGCCGCCTCGGATCCCCCTTCTCCGCATTGGACGTCCTTCCACTGCGCGAGCACCGTCACCGTCTCCTCGGTGCCTCTGTCCTCCGCGCGCGACATCGCCGCTGGATCCCACCCGTCCGTGCTGTCGACTGCAGGCTGCCTCTGCTCTGGCCGGCCACCGCCTCGGTAGTCACCTCGGCCGACTGCCTCGGATGCCGCCTCGATGTCTGCCTCCTCAGCTGGTCGCGGTGCCGCTCGCCGCCGCCTCTGGCCCAAGCTCTGGCCTCCTATCGATAGCCTAGGCCCGCGACATCGTCGCCCACCTCTGGTCCACCAGCAATGCCGCTCCACCTTGTGCTTGTGACCGAGACATCGCCTGTGACCGAGCCCTCCTCCTAATCGGACTTCAATCCGATCTCAAGCAGATTTAATCCGTGTGCCTCTATCCGGCTCTAGCTTCTTAGCTCTAGCTTCTGGTTTTGGCTTGCTGCTCCAGCTTCTAAGCTTCGGCTCTAGCTCTAGCTTCAGTTTTTTGGCTCAACTTCGGGTTTTTTTGGCTTTGGCTTCAGCTTTTGTTTTTTTGCCAAAATTTGCTATGCGCAACCGAAGTGTACTAGAAGCGTACCAAAAATTTCTACACGTACCTGAAGCGTACGAAGAAGTTGTTTCAGTTTAATCTACCATATTTTTTATCTGCAATTTTTCTCTACCATGTCACCCACTAAATTTGACATTGAGAAGTTCAATGGCAAGATCAGTTTCTCTATATGGCAGGTTCAAATGAAAGCCATTCTCACACAGGTGGGCGTAAGGGAAGCATCCAAAATTTCATTGGCTCACATACACAAAATAACAGCCTCAATTTGGCGATTTCGACTCGCCACAACTCCGTTCCATGACTCTACTTCATATTGAGTGTTGAACCGTGCTCTCCTTGGTAACTGTTTCAATACCACAAGTTTGCCAAATTCATCACCCAAACTGTCTAACACCATGCCCAGGTGTCATTCTACGTCATCTCCATTGACAATCTTCTATTCCAATCGATTGTCATATTGCTTTTGTTGGAGGTGGATTTGCTGGGGAATGGGTAGGCTACATTAGCGAAAAACAAAATTTTTTACTGCGTAACCAAGGAACCACCTGCAAGTTATAGATCACAGAATTACCACTAGACGCACAGACCTATAGCGGAAGTAGAGTCGATGTAGCAAGGTGGTGCAGATGTAGTTGTACTAGCTTTGCTCCTCTTCCAACAGCTTCTTGTCAGCATCTTAGGTTGCGGATCATCCCAGTGTTGAAGCTTCGCAGCAACGCCTCCAAGGTATCCACACGTATGGGGCAGGAATACCACTCGCCGAGTGCTAGCGCCGGCTGAGCGATTCTAGGCTGAGGAGGGCTGGTGGCTAGGGTTTCAGAAATTCTGAATTCCTATATCTCATCAATCTCAAAGTCACCACCTCCTCCATTTATATAGACATCCCATAACAGGTTTCAACCCTTGAAGCCTATTATGAATTTTATGCCCATTACAACTTGGATCCCTATCTGAATTGGTTATCGCCCTTTAAGCGTACGACCTTATAGGTTCACGTGCATTCGGACATGGCTGAGTACCCCATCGATATTGAGTACTCCTACTCAATCATCAGGTATACCTTCTCGACCATCGAGTACTACTCGATCATCGAGCAAACGACCAATAGTTGATAGCGGCCCATAGCCAAACTTATCGACTCCTGAGAACATGTAAAGATCGGACGAACCTCAACAATGCCCTATATGCATTTCCTTTTGCCTCACGATATTGGTCAAACCCAAGACGAGTTGTTGTCATCCTTATATGGATGGCTTGACCATTCTTTCTCGATGTCGTGACTCGGATCCTAAATACATCAAGTTAACTCTTTGACTCGAGTAACTCTTTACTCGAGTAGTATGGCCATGTGTTTCTGGAATCCGTCCACTCGAGAGGCCTAGAGATATCTCTCCTGTTGTATGGAGGGGCAAATCCTATTTTGATCGACCACGCCTCGCAGCATGTTTCATGACAAACCCGAAAGCCATCTTTATAACTACCCAGTTACGGTGTAGCGTTTGACGACCCCTAAGTAAGCCATTATGCACCTTGAGAACATGCGACAATCTCAAGTCGAAGGGTATAGCATACACATCGTATATGAGACCAACTGATGACATGAAAGAATACAACGTTCTCGCAGTGTCTCATAGTGGATCGATGTTCAACACCATATTCTCTAACATGTGTCCATATTATTGGTTTGATATCTCCATATCTATGACCCGTGAAACATGGTCATCGACCAATACATATGCTAGTCTACTCATATGTGTCCTCATATGATTATCGACTAGGGACCCCTTTTTAGAATGAACATCATAAAGAAGAACACAGAGTTTCACAAACAAGTCACATACTTGTTAATCAATATCCATGATGTTATTCAAAAAACAATGTCATAGTTTATGAACATTTATGGAAATATAATCATCTCTATGATTGCCTCTAGGCATATTTCCAACAGGATTTTGCTACAATTCAGGCCATTGTGCCTATTATTGGTGGCATTCATATGGGATTAATCATTGCCGATTTCTTTAACGATCCACCGTCTACAATGGGTTATTGCGGCAAAAGCCACACAAATAAAGTCTAATGTGGAGTTGCAGGTATTTCAACTTAATGAGTTAATTTGTTCTACCCTTGATTTCAGATACTTTGAAACAAAAATAATAATAACAATGTTAGTTGTGGATACGTTGCAATCTTGGATCGCTTGCGTGACCATTATGAAGACTGTGGCAACATTAATTCTCAATAATTTGATGACACCTTGATGGTGGCTAACATAATACTCTCCGAAGTTTTGCTATTTAAAAGTGAAGGTTTTGCTCTAATTTCAATTTGAGATGAAGGATTGAAGTTCAAGGAGTTTGTTTCTACGTCGATACTACAACGTTATCCAATTGTCATAGCTCGATATGAGGGGTCTACTGCAATTTATACTCCATTGATGACGCGAGAGTTTTCTTTCATCGTGACAGTTTTGCAAGATTAGTTTCAACCATGTCATGATTTTTTAATTACTTTTGAAGTCGGTAGTTTGACGTACTTGATGACTACACGTGCAAGTTTCTCTTTCAAAGAGCATTGTTTATCGAATTTTATGTTCCACGTGGAGCATGTAAAAAATCTATGATATGAGTTCTTCGCTATCTATCAAGCGCCACAGGTGATGTCTTGGCTTATGCCGTTTGATGATTGAGTATTTTTTAGGAGGTCAATTGCACAGACTTAGACTTTGTTGGGATTATGGATTATTGAAGACCAAGGTTCGTTCGTCTGCTTTGTTGATAGCTGTGTGTTTGGACCTACTCACTACTACAGAACGACATATCACTATCGCTTTATCTGTGCCGGTTCTTAAGTTTTTAGGAAAAAACGATTGTGATAAATAACTTTGGAGGGGTGTTAGTAATAATCACTATCGGTTCTGAGATTATAAGTGATTGTGATGTAGCACTGGGCATATCACAATCGGTTATCAACTAAAACGCGATAGTGATGTGCACGGTCATCACTATCGGTTCCAACAAAAGAAGTGATGGTGATGATCACGTCCACATCACTATCGGTTCTTTTGATAGAAGCGATAGTGATGTGAATATACATCACTATCGGTTCAAAGAAAAGAAGCGATAGTGATGTGCACGTGATCATCACTATCGCTTCTATAAAAAGAACCGATAGTGATGACCGTTCACATCACTATCGTTTTTTAGTTGAGAATCGATACTGATGCGTACGCGCTCATCACTATCGCTTCTATAAAAAGAATCGATAGTGATGACCGTGCACATCACTATCACTTCTCGAAAAGAACTGATTCTGATGTCCACGTGCTCATCACTATCGCTTCTATAAAAAGAAGCGATAGTGATGGCCTTGCACATCACTATCGCTTCTGGAAAAGAACCGATTCTGATGTGCCTCGCTAGGTCATATATACCACTCGCGCTGAACTCTTCTCTGTTGTTGCTCCAGAGGAGATTTCTCCGCCGCCACCCGAGAAACCAACTCATATTGTGTGGTTGGAAGCAATACTTAGGTGAGAGATTTTGAAGTCCTCATGGGTGGGTATTAAGAGGGCAAATTTGAAACCCTATCTTGACGAGATTCCCCTCTTTTTTCCCTTATTTGCGGTTTTCTTCAAAATGTGAGCAATTCTTTAAACCCCTTCAATTTTGCACAAGGTAATTTCGATATGTCGTGAATAAAGTTTAGCTTGCACTGGAATTGTGTACGTGCTTTTAGATTTCACACTCTTTATTTGACAAGCACACATCTATTTAATTATTGTAGTGCTCTCGTGTTAATATGGAATTATTGTTGCTATCATGTGATAAATGTTAGAGTTTAGGCTGCGGAACCTACGTCTCCCGTTCAAGGATGCTTGTTTATATATATGCTGAACGAAATGGCATATTTATAAGCGAGCAGTCTCGAATTGTCCACGTTTTTTGGACAGTTCGAGGATATGTGGTTCGGGCAAGTTCCTGAACTGTGTTGTACAACTTCAGAGTAGATTTTGGTAGCGTCTCCCTGGTGTTCTCCATATGCACACCCCTCTTGACCTGTTGTCAAGACGTGTATATGGAGAACAACGGGAGATCTTTTAAATTTTCTTTGGAGTTGTACAACCGCTTAGAACTTGCCGAACCACATATCCTCGAATGGGATTAGGACCTAACCTATTTAGAGATTAGGAGTCATCGTTGGTACCCTTGTTTTGTTTCGTTGTAGTAAAAAGATTTGCAAGCTACTGCACTAGCTATATAATTAGATTATTTGATATCATTGTTGATTTAAAAAATTTATGTCTCCTATCTAGGGAATTGGAAGCTCTAAACCAGAGAAGAAGCTAGGTATCGATCGGGAGTACATTTATATATCTTGGAACCTGTCCTCTATTTTGCAAAGGTAATATTAATTGAAATGATGTCTCAATATTTAAAATAGCTAGCTAGTTGTCGCTCCAGTTTTTCCTTAATTTATTGTGTGAAATTTAATTGCAGATGGATCGTGAGGAATGGATGTATCAGAAAAGCCATGCGAGTGTTGAATTTCAGAGGGGTGTTAAGGAGTTCAAAAAAATTGCAGAAGAGGACATGGTGAGGAGGGTTGTAAACTTCATATATTTTCCTTGCATTGATTGCACCAATCTGAGGAGATTTAACAACTCAGCTCAAATTGAAGACCACCTGATTCGACGTAGCTTCGTGAGGAATTACACATGTTGGATCCATCACAGGGAGGCCGGTAGTACCCTTCCGGTATGCAACTAAGACATGGTGGAACCGGATGACGAGTTGCAGCTTGATATGTTTGAGGGGGATAATTTGGAGCAAATATTGCGAGATGTGGAGGGTAATTACATGGAAAGAGAGTTTGAAAAGTTTAAAAGCTTGATGGAAGACGATGCGAAACTGCAGTTCACAGGTTGCAAAGCGGAATACACCAAGTTGGGTTCGGTCCTTGCATTGTTCGAACTGAAGGCAAAACACCATTGGACAGATACAAGTTTCAATGCACTTCTAGTTCTTCTATCGAATCTACTTCCGGAGGGAAACGAGTTTCCAACAAGCATTTATAAAGCGAAGAAGCTACTATGTCCTATGGGAATGGAAATAGAAAGGATACATGCATGTACGAATGATCGCATCTTGTACCGTAACGCACATCAGGAGCTGCACGTTTGTCCAGTTTGTGGTGTGTCCCGGTACAAACAAAAGGAGAAGCGTAACGACAAGAAGCGTAATAGTCGGGGCAATGACGGTGAAGAGATCACTAAAGGTGCACCGGCCAAGGTATTGTGGTACTTGACCATCATTCACCGTCTGGAGCGGTTGTTTGCAAATCTCAGAGAGGCAAAATTGTTGCGTTGGCATTATGAGTCTCGAAAGGAAGATGGCAAGCTGAGACACCCTGCTAATTTGGCTCAATGGAGAAACATCGATTTGAAAGATGAGGAGTTTGGTGCCGAAATGAGGAACATAAGATTTGGGTTGAGTACCGACGAAATGAATCCATTTGGTAACATGAGCGATCGTCACGATGCACGGCGATTCATTGTGTATCTACAACCTCCCTCCTTGGTTGTGCATGAAGCGGAAGTATATCATGATGTCATTACTAATCTCGGGACCCAAACAGCCGAGAAATGATATTAATGTGTACCTTGCACCACTAATCGAGGATTTGGTAAAATTATGGAATGAGGGGGTCGTGGTGTGGGATGCATACAAAAGAGAATATTTCACCTTACGGGCTATGATATTTTGCACCATAAATGATTTCCCGGCCCTTGGTAATTTGGCGGGTTACAGTACGAAAGGGGCCAAAGCGTGTCCTATTTGTGAATAGGAGACTGAGAGTCTATGGCTGTCGAATTCCAAGAAAACTGTGTATATGGGTCACCGTAAGTTTCTACCTCGAAGTCATCGATACTGTAAGATGGATGACAAATTTGATGGGAAGAGGGAAGTCCGTTCGCACCATGACCTATGAGTGGAAGGCAAGTATATTCACGTGTAGAGGATATCGATGTTCAGTACGGAAAGAGCCGTAAATCTGTTCATCCTAGGAGCATTTGGAAGAAGAGGTCAATATTTTGGGACTTACCTTACTGGAAGGAGTTAGATGTCCGACATTGTATTGATGTCATGCATGTTGAGAAGAATGTCTGCGATAATTTGGTTGACATCCTACTGAACATACCTGGAAAGACCAAGGATGGTGTGAATGCTCGTTGTGATATGGCCTACATGGGAATCAGGCCCAGCCTTGCAGTGATAGAGGAGGATGGAAAATGTCCGTACATCCCCGCTGCATGCTACACCCTGTCCAAGAAGGAGAAAGAAGATCTCTGCAAATGTCTCCAAGGTATTAAAGTTCCATCTGGCTACTCCACAAACATTAAGAAGCTTGTGTCCATGGAGGATTTGAAGTTGTTGGGCATGAAGTCCCACGACTGCCATGTCTTGATGACCCAAATGCTCCCAATCGCAATCCGAAATATTCTGCCAGAGGATGTCAGGTTGGCAATCACGAAGCTCTGTTATTTCTTCAATGCGATCTCCTGCAAAGTTATTGACCTCGATGTGCTAGACAACTTACAGAGTGAGGTTGTGCAGAATCTGTCAGCTTGAGATGCATTTCCCACCGTCGTTCTTTGACGTAATGGTCCACCTTGTTGTTCACCTTGTCAGAGAGATTAAGATCTATGGACCCACTTTCCTACGTTACATGTATCCGTTCGAGAGGTACATGGGTATATTAAAGTCTTACGTGAGGAATCGGTCGAAGCCTGAGGGTAGTATTGTTGAAGGTTATGGGACTAAAGAGGTTATTGAGTTCTCGGTGGACTATCTAGGTAAAAGACAAGCAATCGGTGTTCCTGTATCTCGTCATGAGGGCATACTTGCTGGTAAAGAAACCGTTGGGTCCAAACTAATGAGTCCGAGGTTTGATATGTATTGCAAAGCGCATTTGACAGTCTTGCAGAACAGCGCAGAAGTTCGTCCATACATCGAGCAGCATAAGTTGATATTACGGGAAGAGAATCCACAAATAGATGAGCTTTCCATCGCACAAGAACACAACGATCGATTCCTCACATGGTTCAAAGAAAAAGCGGAGGTCTCCTTTAGTGAGAATGTAAAATGGTTGGCTGACGGACTAAGATTTAATGTACATACATGGCAGGGATACGATATTAATGGTTACACCTTTTACACTGAGAGTCAAGATGCCAAGAGTACTGTCCAAAATAGTGGTGTGTGCATAAATGCTTTCTCTGATTATCATCACTCGAAAAGAGTCTCCCCAACTACAATGAACTCCTACTATGGGTTGATCGAAGAAATTTGGGAGCTCGATTACGGAATATACCAACTTCCATTGTTTTGATGTAAGTGGGTAGGACTTCCACATGGAGTGAAGGTCGACAAGAGAGGCTTTACTATTGTGGATCTCAGCAGACTCACCTACAAAGATGACCCGTTCGTCCTTGCGAAGCAAACAACTCAAGTCTTCTACGTGCGTGATCCAGCCAATCCGAGGTGAAGATGTTGTAGATGAAGAAGAGTATAACCAATTTGATGAGATACCTTCATTTGCAGATGGGGCCTGTCTTAGTGGGGATGACGACACACATGGAGCCAATTACATGCGAGTAGATCATCATGAAGGGCAGTATTGTAAATAAATGGACTGTTATAATGTTTGTTGTTAATCTCATTGTTGTATTATGTATGTAAAATAGTTTGCAATGCTTTCAAAGTAAAAATCCATGGTGAATTGCTGTTGTAGGCTTTGATGGAAATGCAATTTCTCTTTATGCCTGCACTTTGTGCCATATGTTGTGAAAGAAAATTCTATTTGACGAAATTATTGTTGGGAAAGCTTGTAAATAGTCGAATCATCATTTATGGAAATTATCATGCAATTCCGGATTAATTTGAAAAAGTTTTGACTTTTCTACGCTTTACGTACAAATTTCCGCAAAATTCCTAATAATTTCAACAATGTATGAAAAAGTTATGGCATTTTCTCTCTCTGATGAAATGCTGTAAATTCAGAACTTGCAGATGGGTGATAAAGTTTATTATTAGTAAGCATTGCCACAATGAGGAAAGTGTACTAGACCATATATGGAGCTATTGTCTAGCAATTACATATAGTGTAGTCTCGATGTGATGTACAATCTATATAATTTTGAGACACAGAAATGAGGCTAAGCTATATGAAATCATTTTTAGAAATTTTCAAAAAACTTGGACTTCATTTGAGAAAGTTTTGACTTTTCAACTATTTAAGGAAAATTCATGCCTAGAAAGTGAATTTTGGCATCTTTTTTCAATGCTAACTCTCTTTTGCAAAGTTCTTTTTGGAAAAGATTTGTAGTATCTCAAAATATATATCTGGAAAATTTCAAATAATTCCAATGATATTTGCAAAAGTTTTTCACTCTTTGATCTAATTCTGAAAATTTAGACTTCATGGTTTGTCTGGAAAGAGAATAGTGCAATGAACTAGATTTGTGTCGGTTTTTTCTAAGAAACAATAGAGATAATTATGTATCAGTGTCGGTTTTATTTACAAAAGCGATACGGATATTTAAGCATGATCGGTGTTGGTCTTATTTATAAAAGCGACACGGATATATTGAGATACATCAGTGTCAGTTTTCTTTAAAAAAGTGATACGGATATTGAGACATATCAGTGTCCATTTTATTTAAATAAGCGATACGGATATTGATACACATCTGTGTTGGTTTTCTTTGAAAAAGCGATACGAATTAGGCTCATCAGTGTCGGTTTTATATGTAAAAGCGATACTGATGACTATTCACATCTGTGTCGGTTTTCTTCGAAAAAGCGATATGGATATTGAGCTTATTAGTGTCGGTTTTCTTACCAAAAGCGATACTGATGACTATACACATCAGTATCGGTTTTCTTATAAAAAGCGATACTGATGACTATTCACATCTGTGTCAGTTTTCTTCGAAAAAGCGATACGGATATTGAGCTTATCAGTGTCGGTTTTCTTACCGAAAGCGATACTGATGACTATACACATTAGTGTCGGTTTTCTTAAAAAAGCGATACTGATAACTATACGCCCCATTTTATTCCCGCGACGAGCCTATTCGGGCGTGCATCAATATTCTCGTTAACCCTAGCGCAGGCCGCCCCACCACGCCCCACCGCCTGCCGCCACGCCCTGCCCCATGCCCGACGCCTCGCCGACCCGCCCGCCGCCTGGCCCGCCTCCCGCCGCCCCGCCCGCCACCCGCCGACCCGCCCGTCGCCCGCTGCCCGACACGACGCCCCGTCGACCCGCCCGCCGCCCTGGCCCGACGCCTCGCCGAGGTGGTGGGTCCTATACCTGCGTCGACCTCCTCCCCATGGCAACCTCCTCTCTCGGCGACCTTCAGCCTCCGGCAACCTCCTCTCCCGCGCTGGCCTCCTCCTGCCTGCTCCCCCCGCGGCCTCCTCCCCGTGAGCTCATCATCCCCTCGAGGTAAAAATCTGGGCCAAATTAGTGCCTTGTGAGCTTGCAAGGTCTTTTGTGCTTCAAATCACTTATGCTCCAAAAAGATGGTACCTTCTTCATTTTTGGAATTTTAGATAGATGCTATAGGATAGAGTTAAAGATTCACAAACCAAAATGATTAGAGTCTGGTGGATCAGTTTAAGCCTTCCTAACAAAGCAAATAATGAGGTTAATTAAATCTTCAAGCATGTTATGAATTAATGGGGGATGTGACCATGTTGGGTTAGTGCATATCTATATTTGTTGCGATTCGACTAGTTCACACAAGACGCATAAGCTAGTCATGGTTCGTTTCAAATATGGCGAACTCTTTGTTCTGCTGCAGCACACAACTGACTGGACTAAGTGATAAGATTCATCAATCAATCACATAAAAAGATAAGCAGGTGGTCTACAAGTAACAGCAAGTAGGTGTGCATGATTTATTCTTTCATGGACCGATTGAGATTGACGTACAGAGAATATGAACATTAAATATATAGATGATCAATGGTATATATCTAGCCTTAAAATTCTATAGCATCTGTCTAAAATTGTTGACCTGTATATATAAGCGATGAATGTTAGCAATTCTAGTTTGAACTACTTGAGAGTGGTACCTTCTTCATTTTTGGAATTAAAAGATACCTAAAAATACTAAAAGAGCTTTTTTTGTGCTACTCCATTTCAGAAGACCATCCTGTTTCAAATCGTTTTTTTATAATTTGTACCATGTATTGTATTAGGTATACATCTTTGCTAATCTGATACATCAAGACTCAATATTTTAGGTACTAGCTAGTGGTCATGAACAAATATCGAAACTTGAGTATCATTTCAGTGACACAAAAATGAAACCATATATATGACTGTAGCTTGCAATTTCTGATTGTCAAGTGAGATGTGAGTAGGATGAACTTTGTCTAGTGCCTTGTTGCTGTGCTTTAGAATGCTTTTCTGTAGATAAAAAAAATTAGTGTATGTTGAATTATTTAGCTACATAAAGCAATCACGAATTGCAGAAATACATGGACATATGTTCCATAATTCTTCAATTATCATGCTCACTTTACATCTACTTGCTTGTGATTCTTTTGCAAACATTTCTAAGTTAAAATTTCACAATGCATGCTTTCGTCACCTACTGCAAATACAGTAATTAATTTTTACCTACATGTTATTATTGTTACTGTAATATGATCTACGTTAGAGTTCACAATGCGTAACCTACGTTTCCCGTTCGAGAGTACTTGTTTATGAATATGCCATTTCGGCACATTCATAAGCAAGCAGTCTCGAATTGTCCACGTTTTTTGGACAGTTCGAGGATATGTGGTCCGGGCAAGTTCCTGAGTTGTTGTATAACTCCAGAGTAGATTTCGGTAGCATCTCCCTACGGTGTTCTCGGGTATACACCCCTCTTGACCTGTTGTCGAGATGTGTGCCAGGAGAACAGCGGGGAGATGCTGTCGAAATATTCTTTGGAGTTGTACAACGGCTTAGGAACTTGCTCGAACCACATATCCTCGAATGGGAATAGGACCAAACCTATTTAGAGATTAGGGGTTATCGTTTGTACGTATTTAGGTGGTCAGCAGATAAACTTTTTTTTGAAGATCATTCGTTCATTTGTTACTCTACTGAAATATGCTAGAACAGTTACATCTTATTACTTATCTATTCAGCTATTGTCTTACATGATTTATTGTCAAGTTCACAAAATAGTGTAACATCCCAAAATTTGGCCTATAATTTCACTTATGTGCATTTTGGTGATTTTCTGAATTTATTGGATTTTCCAGAAATTATTTGAATTTATTTTAATTAAGTATATTGAACCTTTGGTGAAAACTAATTATATATAGATAAAAATAATATGAAGTTTTGTCAAAAATATTTTATTTGAGTTCAGAATGTTTCAAAGTATTTATGAGAATTTTCTTGGATTTTTCCTGATATTTTAATTGCCTTAAATGAATTAATCTAATTTCGGGAATTATTTTAAATCGAAAAGCGTTGGAAAATCAGAGTGAACAGTACTGGGCCAAGCCCAGCACTGTGCGTGCGCGGCCCATCGCGGTGCGGCCCGTCAGGCCGTTCCCCCGTTGCCTCGCGTATGGACCATTGGATCGAGATCAGACGGCTGTCTCCTTTCGCGAAACCCTAGCGCCTTCGGCCGTTGGATCAAGATCGCGCGGTGAGGATTCCTTGCATCGTTTTGGAAAGATCTGATCGCATCCGTTGATTTTGGAAAGAGCGGATCGGATCGTATCGCGTTCGGGGGAATCATAGCCGTTCATCACAGATCGGACGGACCGCAGTCATCGTCTCGATTCGGTTTCGAATCCGCCGCCGCTGCCGCCGCCGCCGCGTGATTTTAGGGTTGCCTTTTCTGGGCGTTCGCCGAGGCTATTTAAAGCGCGGACCGCACCCCGAGGATCGCCATCCCAGAGCGCATCCGCCAGTGCTAGCCTTCGCCGTTGAGTCGCCGCTGTAGCCTCGCAGGAGCTCGCCGGAGCTTGCCCTTCGCCGCTGCGGTTTTCTTCGAGTTCCGCCGTCGTCAAGCCGCCGTCCGTCGCAAGTGTTCGGATCCGAGATCCTCGCGTCGTGCCACGCCGAAGTCCGCCGCTTCTTCGCCGAGTCGCGCCAAACGCCGTTCGGGTGGTCGTCTTCCTTCGCTCGGTGCAAGCTCGCCACCGTGTCTCGAAGCCAGCGCGGCCGTTGGATCTTCGCCGAACCATCTAGATCTCGCCGCGTCATCCTCATCAGCAGTGAACCTCTCCGGTAAGATGGATCGTTAGATCTAAGATAAGCGGTCTGGATAGTGACACGTTGGGGTAGATTGGTGGCCGTCAGATCATCGCGTGGATGCACGCCGCGCGTAGAGCTTCGGCACGGGCGGCGTCGCAGCAAGTCGATGCGCGCCGCGTGTCGGGCACGTGATGCGAGGCGCCGTGAGCCGCGTCCACGGTGGACCAGAGGCGGTTCCGTGGACCGGGTCTGTGCGCCGAGGTGACGTGTCAGGGTCTGATTGGCTCGGGCCAGGGCTGACGTCAGCGTTGCGCAATAAAGATCTTTTCCAATAGAAAAATAATTCAGAAAAATCAGAAATTCTATTTTCTGTATTTTTAGTATTTATTCAAACTTCAAAAGGCTATATCTTTTGCATTTTAACTCGGATTTGAGTGATTCAAATTTCTAAAAATTTGTAAAATCAAGATCTATTTATTGGTGAATTTTATTTTATTTTATTTTTGGGGTTGGGTTACTCTCTGTTTTGGTGTTTATTTGCTATTTTGGCATCGTTTCGCGTAGACGTTGAACTGCTCGGTGATCCGGAGGAAGATTCATCGCTTCAAGACCCAAGCTCAGAGCAAGACCAGCACCTACTCCAAGGCAAGTTGTGCTTTGATCATGTTGCACCCAATTTCACCAAATTGGTATTTTGTCTTTTAAATTATGCATGATATTTTATGTGCATAAATGATTTCAATTAATTTGGGAATTAGATGATATGCCTAATTGAATTAAATCACACCTTGTCAATTTTATGCCATGATCTAATTGTCACCCTAGGATGTGAAATTATAGTTGGTTAATATTAATAATCAACATGGGACTAGTTAGACCGTCGTAGATTACTTAGCCATGCCACGTCATCACATGTGTCCGAATGTTGTCACTTAATCTTGACTAATGGAATATGGAACAATGTTTAAGAATTTGTGTGTCATGTGTTGTCACACAGTGCTATCAAGTTATCGTGGTGAGGAGGTCACACAACTAGATTGAAATGTGGGGGGCACGTGGTGCTTGGTAATCAACTGGGGTGGTAATGATTTAGATTGGGGCAAGTGGCAAGGGGCAGTGTGCCAAGATGGGCCAGGGTTGGCAGGGGTATGTGGAAGTCTTGCCTGAATCACTTTAAGGACTTAACCTTGCAAGCCTTTGACCTGAGTCTCTCTTGCAACCACATGTGCGGAATGGGACAGCCTAGTGAATAATTTGTGAAGCCTAGATTTTGGTCTTGTCTGTGGTGAGCAGTGAGTCCCGGTTTACTGGTTTAACTCACATGGCGCAAGAGGGGGGGCCCTGTTGTGGTGGTTTAACCCTTCATTGTTGAAACCTTAGCGAACAGTACTGGGTCTAGGTGTAGCATTGTAAAGGCTTTGTTATGATCACTCGCCTTGGTGGTGTTTGGTTGTATCGTGTGGGTAAAGTGCATAACCTCTGCAGAGTGTACAATCTATTCGAATAGCCGTGCTCACGATATTGGGCAATGCTCGGGAATTACAGTTAAGGGTTAGACTTTTGTTAAACAAAAACTTGTTGGGATGGCAAGGTGCCATGGAAAGTGAAAATTGATTTAGGATTGAGAAACTTGGTTACTTCAGAAATGCTGAATTTATTAATTAATGTATTTGTTTTACTACTTTCCAATCTATTTACTGTATCCTTGTTAAATGCTGCTTTATTGCAAAATATCCTTATTAGCCATTCCTTTGGATTAAGCCAAGCATATAGAATATTAGACTTGCATTGTTGTGCACAACTTGTTGAGTGCTTTATGTACTCACCCCAACAACAACTTCAGAAGAGGAAGAATCTACGCCTTTCGTGGAGGAAGATTACTTGGATGCGAATGCTTAGGGTCTGAGCCTCGTCAGTTGCCTGTAGCGAACTGGAGTACCACTGCGTTTATTTTATTTCCGCTGCTACTCATTGATACTTTTTAATTAAGCCATTTGAGGCAGTATTCATGTAAGACAACAGTTATTATTAATTATTGAAGTTATGCTATATTTCGCTGTGCATGACTATGATAGCATCTATGTTGAGCCTGTGTGCACTAGCGTGATCCTGGACTAATGCGGTATACACAGAGGGTCCGGATTTGCAAATTCGGGTCCCGACAAAGGTGGTATCAGAGCCATACTGACTATAGGTCTTGGCTCTAGGTAGTTGGTTCTCTTAGGAGTGTCCAAAATTATTTTCTAAAGAAAAAGGTGAAATTGACTAATAAGAAACTCTTGGCTTATCTCGTCCCTCTACTCTCATCCTTGCTAAATTACCTTCTTTTCGTTGTCGTTTCGAGTGGAGATCTTATTCAAAATTTTGTTTTAAATAGATGCCGATCTTCCAGTCCTTCGAGTCAAGACAGGGTGGCTATGCCATGGAGCTGTGGAGAGTTCTTCAAGTAATTGGAGGCTTCGATCGTCCGCTCTACCGAGGAAGCAACTAGAACGTCAACGGTGTGCATCGGGGGTTCTTCTGCAAGCTGACCATCTTCGATCGAGAGTGCGACGAGACCACCAGACCGATCCACATCACCACCCGGAGGTTCGCGTCTGGCGGAATTGAGAGGTCGCGGACTTGTCTCACGACGGATCGCCACGACTACGCCTACGAGCCAGCGACACCGTGTTTCGGCTTCACCCGATAGTGCGGCGTGCAACGCGTCGGCGGATCATGGAGGGGAGTGTGCTCTGCGGTACACCTTGCCGAGTTCGCCATCGCCCGGAGGAGCACACGAGGACACCGCCAGAGCTGGAGATAGTGTACGAGACACCGAGGGTGTCCGAGCGAGCTTGTAAAACCCGTGACGCGATGGCGAGTCATCGACAAACTGGAGGAGGCCTTACAGGTGGCCGAGGAGCTAGCGGACCAGGTCGCCCGGGGTCAGATGGAGTCGCCGAAGAAGAAGAAGAGGAAGACCCAGAGGAGCGTGAGTGGGAGCCTAAGGAGCCAGCAGAGGGTCACCAGGATAGGTTCGCACCAATGCCAGCCCACCCACCGGTGCACGCGCCGGATCAGTCTCAACCAGGGTGGCTGGATGAGTGAGAGTTGGTCTTAGAGTTGTGTTGAGACTCGAGTGTTGAGTCGCGTCTTTAAGATAGTCTTTACCTTTTAGTAGACGTTAAGGTTGTATGTTTAGTTTGGTTCTTAATTGTTTGCTGAGTGTGCAGTATGCGTTGCAAAGCCCTTAGGCATTGTAAGTAGCCATACTAAGTATCAATAAAGATTATTTAAGTTGGGTTTAACCTGTTTCCCCCGCCTTAGAAATTCTTGCATCTTATCTATGCTACATCTATCTTTCCTAACCTAAGAAGCAATCAAGCAGATGGTGAACACTCGCAGCAACAATGGAGCTTCAGGAAGTGGTCTGCGCTCAGGCAACAATCCCAATGAAGGAGCACCATCGCAGCAAGCACCGCCAGTGGATATGCAAAACTTGGGAGCTTTTCTCATTGCACAAACTCGGTTGATGCGGACTATGATGCAAACAAATGACCAATATGGCTGCGATCAACAACCCATTGCTCGAACAACAATGGCGGGCCTCGTCCTTACTCCAAGTTGTCGAACTTCATGAGGACCCGACCGCCAACATTCTCAGGAAATGTCAATCCCTTGGAAGCGGATGATTGGCTGAGAACCATTGAGAGGAAATTGTACATCACTCAATGTGAAGGTCATGAGAAGGTTCTTACGCATCCCATCGCCTAGAGGAACATTGCGAGAATGGTGGGAGAACTATTGTCTTGCTCATGAAGCACCCATGGAAATCACATGGGAAGAGTTTACAACGGCCTTCCGCCAGATTACCATGTCGGAAGGGATGATGGACTGAAAAAGGAAGAGTTCAGGCGCTTAAGCAAGGAGGCCAACCGGTGGCGATTACTTGAACAAATTCACGCGATTAGCTCGCTATGCTTCGAGGACGTAGCGACGGACAAGGCGAGCGATCCGCTTCATGAAAGGACTAAACTCGAGGGCTGCGGTGGGGCTAATTACCCACACTTTTCCGAATTTTCAAGAATTGGTAGACAAGGCTTTGATCACGGAGGATAAACGCAAAGAAGCGGGGAAAATCGCAAGCGCTTGATGACCAACCAAGGTGGGCGCTCTAACCACTGCGAATGAGGATGACCCCACAATAGTTTGCGTGTTCCAACCGCAAGTCTGGTAAACCAAGCAACACTGCGCCGCGACCACCGTGACGAGTTATCGATGCCGGTTCGTGGTAACAATGCTCAAGGAGGAGTGCGTGATCACCGCCGAGAAGGTGCTACGATTGCAATGAGTCAGGGCATTATGCTAATAGATGTCCCGTAAAGGAGGTATCACGCCAAGACGTTTCAACCTTGGAGCGACACCGCTAAGGCACCGATGACGGAGCGAATCGAGGAGCCGACAGCGGGGAGCGGCGCCTCAAGCTACTATTCGAGGCAGAGTCAACCACATCACCGCCGATGGAGCCCAGGAAGCATCAGACGTCGTACTGGGTAAGTTTTTGGTAAACTCAGTACCTGCAACAGTATTATTTGATTCAAGAGCTTCGCATTCATTTGTCTCTCGAGCTTTTGCATCTGAAAATGGTTTGAGCATGAAAAATCTTAAGTGTGAGATGCTAGTCCAAGCCCTAGGATCTGAGTTAAGATCTAACCTTGGATGTTTGGGGGTAAAGCTAATAATTAATGGGGTAGAGTTCCTAGCGAACTTGATTATTCTAGATGCCCAAGTTTTAGATGTTATCCTCGGTATGGACTGGTTAACCAAGCATAAGACAGTTTTGGATTGTGGTCGAAGGGTTGTATCCATTGAGAGCCCTAGAGGAGAAAAGGTGGAATTCCTAGCGACATCAGTTCGTAAGGGTCAATTAATGGTTAATAGTGTGAAAGCCGTCGTCATAGAGGAAGTGCGATAGTCGGGAATATCGGATGTATTTCAGAGGATCTGCCGAATGCCGCTGGACCGTGACATCGAGTTTGTCATTGAGTTAGCACCGGGAACCGCACCAATAGCAAAAAGACCTTATCGGATGCCTACCGATGAGTTGGTGGAGATGAAGAAACAGATCGACGAGTTATTAGAGAAAGGTTTTATAAGACCAAGTTTATCGCCATGGGGAGCGCCTTGCTTTGTTTGTCAGGAAAAAGGATGGAAGCCTTAGAATGTGTATTGATTACCGTGCACTTAATGAAGTGATGGTTAAGAATAAATATCCATTGCCAAGGATTGATGATCATTCGACCCGGTTGAGAGGAGCTGGAGTTTTCTCCAAGATAGACCTTCGTTCAGGATATCATCAGCTAAAGATTCGAACGGAAGATGTTCCGAAGACCGCATTCTCTTCAAGATATGGACATTATGAGTTCACGGTCATGTCTTTTGGATTGACCAATGCGCCGGCATATTTCATGAACTTGATGAATAAGATTTTCATGGAATACTTGGACAAGTTTATTGTTGTGTTCATAGATGATATTTGGGTGTATTCAAAGACCAAGCGAGCATGCAAATCATCCGAGGCTAGTGTTGGAAAAGCTGCGTGAGCAACAACTGTATGCTAAATTCAGTAAGTGCGACTTTTGGAAGGAAAAGGTGGAATTTCTCGGTCATGTTATGACTGCAGAAGGAGTTGCCGTCGACCCAAGCAAAGTGGAGGCAGTGTTGCATTGGGAACAACCAAAGTTTGTCACTCAAGTCCGAAGTTTTTTCGGGAATGGCAGGATATTATCGCGGTTCATAGAAGGATTTTCGACGATTGCGAGACCTCTTACGCTTGTTGAAAAGGAAAAGAAATTTTCATGGGCCTTGATTGTGATAAGGGTTTTGAGGAATTAAAGCGTTTGACAACAACCAAGTGTTGGTTTTGCCTAATGTTGTAACAGCTTGATATATCTTGTGATGCATCGAGACAGGGTCTTGGATGCGTATTGATGTAAGAGGGTAAAGTGGTCGCATATGCGTCAAGGCAGTTAAGACCGCATGAAGGAAATTATCCTACGCATGACTTGGAATTGGCTGCCGTGGTGCATGCCTTGAAATTGTGGCGTCATTATCTCATTGGAAATAGATGTGAGATATATACGGACCACAAGAGTTTGAAATATATCTTCACCCAGTCAGATCTTAACATGAGACAAAGGAGGTGGTTGGAACTGATCAAGGATTATAACATGGGAATCCACTACCATCCCGGAAAGGCTAATGTAGTGGCTGATGCCTTGAGTCGTAAAAGCCACATTGCAAATATGATGGTACAAGAAGATCAATCGGAGTTGTGTAAAGAGTTTCAGAAGTTAAAACTGGAAATGGTTCCAGAAGGATTCATAGCTGCATTGGAAGTAAAGTCGACGCTTGAAGATCAGATTCGGGAAGGGCAAAAGGATGATGAGAAAATCAACCGAATCAAGGCTAAAAAGGATGAAGGATTAGCAAAGGACTTTACCGTGGATGACCAAGGTACCATGTGGTTCAAGGGTCGCATTTGTGTACCAAGCAGACGTAACTTAAGCGATTGATTTTGGAAGAGGCTCATGATTCCAAGTATTCAATTCATCCGAAGCGCTAAGATGTACGGGACTTAAAGGAGAGGTTTTGGTGGCGAATATGAAGCGTGAAGTCGCCGAGCACGTTGCCTTGTGCGATGTATGCCGAGAGTTAAGGCAATACACGAGAGACCAGCGGGTTTGCTACAACCGCTAAAAGTCCTGAATGGAAGTGGGAAGAAATCGGTATGGATTTCATCACCGGATTGCCAAGAACTCAAAATGGGTATGATTCTATATGGGTCATTGTGGATCGATTGACCAAAGTTGCTCACTTCATCCCGGTTAAGACAACTTACTCAGAGACCGCCGGTTGGCATTATACATAGCGTAATCGTGTGTTTGCATGGTGTGCCTAAGAAAATAGTGTCGCATGACAGGTACTCAGTTCACCTCGAGATTTTGGGATAAATTGCATGAAGCCATGGGAACGCGTTTGAACTTCAAAGACAAAGATATCATCCGCATGACCGATGGTCGCAGAAAGAGTAAATCGATTTTGGAAGATATGTTAAGATTTTGCGCTTTAGCCTACACCACTTCATGGGACAAATGCTTACCATATGCGAGTTCGGCTATAACAACGATTACGAGCTAGTTTGCGATGTCGCCATTTGAGGCTTTATATGGTCGTGCTGTGTACCCATCGAATTGGAATGAGACAGAGAGCGTATGATATTTGGCCCGATATTCTCAAGGAAGTGAAGAGCAAGTTGCTATGATAAGAGAGAGGTTGAAAATCGCGCATCAAGGCAAAAGAGTTTGGCGATAATCGACGTCGTGATCTAAGTTTGAGCCCGATGATTTCGTGTATCTTAGAGTTACCCCCGAAAGGAGTTAAGAGGTTTCACGCTAAAGGAAAGCTTGCCCCAAGATCGTTGGACCGTTCAAAATTTTGAGCCGTCGAGGGGAGGTTGCTTATCAGTTGGAATTGCCGCAGTTGCTGGTAGGCGTGCATGATGTGTTCCATGTGTCACAACTCAAGAAGTGTCTTCGGGTGCCAGCAGAGCAGACGCCTATGGAAGAGATTGAGTTGCAGAAGGATTTGACCTACAAGGAACAGCCAATGAAAATTTTGGATGTCATGGACCGCAGAACCAGGAACAAGTCAGTTCATTTTTGTAGAGTTCAGTGGAGCAACCATTCTGAGAATGAGGCAACCTGGGAGCGTGAAGAGGACCTGAAGATAGAATTTCCAAACCTATTCCCTAGTCAGCCTTGAATCTCGAGGTCGAGATTCTGTTAGGGGAGGTTTGTAACATCCCAAAATTTGGCCTATAATTTCACTTATGTGCATTTTGGTGATTTTCTGAATTTATTGGATTTTCCAGAAATTATTTGAATTTATTTTAATTAAGTATATTGAACCTTTGGTGAAAACTAATTATATATAGATAAAAATAATATGAAGTTTTGTCAAAAATATTTTATTTGAGTTCAGAATGTTTCAAAGTATTTATGAGAATTTTCTTGGATTTTCACGATATTTTAATTGCCTTAAATGAATTAATCTAATTTCGGAATTATTTTAAATCAGCGTTGGAAAATCGAGTGAGCGAGATTGGGCCAAGCCCAAGATCTTTGTGCGTCTTGTGCCCATCGCGGTCGCGCCCGTCGACCCATTCCCCGTCGCCTCGCGTATGGACCATTGGATCCAGATCATATGGCTGTCTCCTTTCGCGAAACCCTAGCGCCTTCGACCGTTGGATCAAGATCGCGCGGTGAGGATTCCTTGCGTCGTTTTGGAAAGATCTGAACACATCCGTTGATTTTGGAAAGAGCGGATCGGATCGTATCGCGTTCGGGGGAATCATAGCCGTTTATCGCAGATCGGACGGACCGCAGTCATCGTCTCCAATTCGGTTTCGAATCCGCCGCCGCTTATCGTCGCCGCCGCGTGATTTTAGGGTTGCCTTTTCTGGGCATTCGCCGAGGCTATTTAAAGCGCGGACCGCACCCCGAGGATCGCCATCCCAGAGCGCATCCGCCATTGCTAGCCTTCGCCGTTGAGTCGCCGCTGTAGCCTCGCAGGAGCTCGCCGGAGCTTGTTCTTTGCCGCTGCGGTTTTCTTTGAGTTCCGCCATCGTCAAGCCGCTGTCCGTCGCAAGGGTTCCAGATGTGAGTTCCTCGCGTCGTGCCACGTCGAGTCTGCCGCTTCTTCTCGCCGGAGTCGGGCCGAAACGCCGTTCGGGTGGTCGTCTTCCTCCGCTCCGGTGCAAGCCCGCCGTCGTGTCTCGGAGCTTCGCGCAGCCGTTGGATCTTCGCCGAACCGTCCAGATCGCGCCGCGTCATCCTCATCAGCAGTGAACCTCTCCGGTAAGATGGACCGTTAGATCTAAGATAAGCGGTCAGGATAGTGACACGTAGGGGTAGATCGGTGGCCGTCAGATCGTCGCGTGGCTGCACACCGCGTGTCGAGCATCGGCACGGGCGGCGTCGCGACCGATCGATCTTGCGCGCGCGTGTCGGGCGCGTGATGCGAGGCGCCGTGAGCGCGCCCACGGTGGACGAGGCGGTTCGTGGACCGGTGCGTGCGCCGAGGTGATGTGTCGCGTCGATTGGCTCGGGCGGGCTGGCGTCGCGTTGCGCAATAAAGATCTTTTCAATAGAAAAATAATTGGAAAAATCGAAATTCTATTTTCTGTATTTTCAGTATTTATTCAAACTTCAAAAGGCTATATCTTTTGCATTTTAACTCGGATTTGAGTGATTCAAATTTCTAAAAATTTGTAAAATCAAGATATATTTATTGGTGAATTTTATTTTATTTTTGGAGTTTGGTTACTCTCTGTTTTGGTGTTTATTTGCTATTTTGGCATCGTTTCGCGTAGACATTGAACTACTCGGTGATCCGGAGGAAGATTCATCGCTTCAAGACCCAAGCTCAGAGCAAGACCAGCACCTACTCCAAGGCAAGTTGTGCTTTGATCATGTTGCACCCAATTTCACAAAATTGCTATTTTGTCTTTTAAATTATGCATGATATTTTATGTGCATAAATGATTTCAATTAATTTGGGAATTAGATGATATGCCTAATTGAATTAAATCACACCTTGTCAATTTTATTCCATGATCTAATTGTCACCCTAGGATGTGGAATTATAGTTGGTTAATATTAATAATCAACATGGGACTAGTTAGACCGTCGTAGATTACTTAGCCATGCCACGTCATCACATGTGTCCGAATGTTGTCACTTAATCTTGACTAATGGAATATGGAACAATGTTTAAGAATTTGTGTGTCATGTGTTGTCACATAGTGCTATCAAGTTGTCGTGGCGAGGAGGTCACACAACTAGATTGAAATGTGGGGGGGCACGTGGTGCTTGGTAATCAAGCTGGGTGGTAATGATTTAGATTGGGGCAAGTGGCAAGGGGTGTGCCAAGGTGGGCGGGGTTGGCGGGGTATGTGGAAGTCTTGCTCAATCACTTTAAGGACTTAACCTTGCAAGCCTTTGACTGAGTCTCTCTTGCAACCACATGTCCGAATGGGACAGCCTAGTGAATAATTTGTGAAGCCTAGATTTTGAATCTTGTCATGGTGAGCAGTGAGTCCGGGTTTACTGGTTTAACTCACATGGCGCAAGAGGGGACCTGTTGTGGTGGTTTAACCCTTGATGTTGAAACCTTAGCGAATAGTCTTGGGTCTAGGTGTAGCATTGTAAAGGCTTTGTTATGATCACTCGCCTTGGTGGTGTTTGGTTGTATCGTGTGGGTAAAGTGCATAACCTCTGCAGAGTGTACAATCTATTCGAATAGCCGTGCTCACGGTATTGGGCAATGCTCGGGAATTACAGTTAAGGGTTAGACTTTTGTTAAACAAAACTTGTTGGGATGGCAAGGTGCCATGGAAAGTGAAAATTGATTTAGGATTGAGAAACTTGGTTACTTGAAATTTGAATTTATTAATTATGTATTTGTTTTATTGCTTTCCAATCTATTTACTGTATCCTTGTTAAATGCTGCTTTATTTCAAAATATCCTTATTTGCCATTCCTTTGGATTAAGCCAAGCATATAGAATATTAGTCTTGCATTGTTGTGCACAACTTGTTGAGTGCTTTATGTACTCACCCCAACAACAACTTCAGAAGAGGAAGAATCTACGCCTTTCGTGGAGGAAGATTACTTGGATGCGAATGCTTAGGGTCTGAGCCTCGTCAGTTGCCTGTGGCCAACTGGAGCGCCACTGCGTTTATTTTATTTCAGCTGCTACTCATTGATACTTTTTAATTAAGCCCTGTGAGGCAGTATTCATGTAAGACAACAATTATTATTAATTATTGAAGTTATGCTATATTTCGCTGTGCATGACTATGATAGCATCTATGTTGAGCCTGTGTGCACTAGCGTGATCCTGGACTAGTGCGGTATACACAGAGGGTCGGATTTGCAAATTCGGGTCCCGACAAATAGGTACGAATTTCTTTTTCTCATGTCAAATATATGACCTTATCAGATAAGAAAACTCAAAATATCACAATTAGAGAGCATCGGCTCCTCGCCAGATAGAGTAGCAGGTGCTCACGAGGGGCCGAGACAAGTTCCAAATGTTGAGGGGCCAAGTAAGGTGAGGAAGGCCCGAGGACCGAACAAAGGGGCCACAGGGAGAACACCGCAGGTTCTCCACTTCAATGCCACGAGGGTCTGCATAGGCCCTCCCAAGTAGAAGGGGCGATACCGGTCATTCCTCGGTAAATTGGTGAGGAAGAGAGTGCCCATAACGATTAAGGATTAGAGCAAGGAAGTCAGCGTCAAGCAGAAGAATCGGCTGTGGGACAAGGTTAAGGGCAAATGGATTATAGAGGAGGAAGATGAACGCAACGCGAGGCGGTACGCCTTGAAGACGATGGGTATGGCCTTGAGGCACTTCAGGGTCCTCATGCACAGTGAGTACATACTAAAAGGTCGTACACCATTCGAGAGGTATCCGTTCGTTACTGCAGATGTTTGGGGGGAGTTCACGACGACGAAGGGTACGCTCGAGGCAGAGCAGCTAACAGAGAGGAACACCGCTATCTAGAGGCACAACACGCATCTGCACCACCTCGGTACAGGCGGCTATGAGGAAGAAGGCGAGTGGGTGCGACTAGCCGAGGAGTGCGCGAACTCCGGGCGGCGATGCCTTACTCCCACATATGTGAGGAGCAGCACGCATGGCGGGTATTAGCGAGGACAAAGAAAACCCTCGACGAGCAACTTGTAGTCGCAAACCCCGCTACTGCGCACGTCGTCTCTGCCATCGTAAGATATCTAACTTAGGACATTGCAGTTGACCCGGCTTGTTGTATTTCAGATCTAATTCGTACTCGTTTATTGCAGGAGGAGGTAAGCCATCGGAAAGAGCAGAGGACCTTCCAGAGCCAAGGGACGAAGGATATCCTGTCGTCTGCGATCGAGAAGCCCGACCATAAGGGTCGGGTGCTTGCCGCAGGATCGGGGCATACGAAGAAGTCCTACTTCCAAGATGATGCTTCGAGTGATAGATCAAGATCATGGGAGGCACGTGCGATGCGCCTCAAGGACATGATCAGGTAGCAGCTGAGGGAGGAGATCAAGGAGGAGATGAGGGGGGAGATGATGGAATGTGAGGAGCGCCTGAGGGCTAAGATGATGGCGATAATCTCCCAGAGTCAGAGCCAGATGTCCTCACCTCTTGTAGAGAAGCCTGTGCCCCGGCCTAGCAATTGTGGTTCCAAAAATGATAAGACCGATCCTCAGCTGAAGGTAGTAATTAATTTTTCCTAACTTAAAGCTACAAGTGTAACTCCCACAATGTTTCTCCTCAAGTTGCGCACATCTTGCAGGCCCCTGCTAAATGCCAACTCACCACCCTGACGGAGGACGGATTTCCTATTGAGGCTGCACGCGGGGTTGCATTTCCATACAAGGAGACCGACACTGTGCATGGTCAGCATTTGGGGAAGGGCTACATGAGGGTGCAGGTGGACTATGTCGATGAACACTTCTTATCACATGTGTTCGAGTTCCCCCCAACGAAGATATCAGCACTCTCAGGTAAGCACACATGTCGTTCATCAAGTGGCCCACGACGGGTGTCGTACTGGTCATGGTAAAAATCCCCCGCGTCTTATCTACCATTCCAGTAGTACTGTAATAAGGTAAATATGAGCGTGCTTTGTAGGTTCCTCTGTGCACTGTGCTTGCCTCGCCGCGCTCGTTCCCACCACCGTGATGAGTTCTACACAGAGTGCAGAGCTCACGTATAAAAGGACAAGCACGAAACCAACAGAACCACAAGAGGCCTCTAAGACTCTTTTCGCCAAGAAGGCAAAGCTGATAAAGGCCACAACGCCCCTTGAGGTACTTGAAAAGTCCACTACCCTGACCTCGAAGACTCCTTCGGCCCAGAAAGGAAAGTCAGCACAGGCCACAAACATCCCTTATGATTTTAAGGCCTACGTACATGGAAAGCCCCTGATTGCATCGAACGACTAAATGATCTAGGCAGGTGGACTCGCATGCTCCATGGATGTTACATTGATAAGGTGAATGAGGAAGAGCGTCGAGTTGACTTCAATGTGATGTATAAAAGGGTACATTTCCACCGTGATGAGAATGGGATATTCCCCATCAGTTTTGAGGATCTGTTTCGTGTGTACCAATTAATAGCCGTCGATATTTCTACTTTACGATCCTGGACGTTGTGAGTATCGCACCATACAGCATGAGCTGACGACTTATATAGAATTTTGCATTATGTTTTCTAATATCAACACGAGTTGCAGGGTAATGAGACAGCGAGCCGTGACGAATCAAAAACAAGTTGGGTTCGTCGACCCCGAGCTTGTGTTTGCGACCACGGCTAGGCTTCATCCGGTGTTCGTTGTTGGCTCCGTCAAGGGGTTATTGCATACTGAGTCGAAGAAGGACTTCGTTGTAATACCGTACCACGAGGAGTAAGTAGTACAAACCCTTCAATTACTTCTACGCACTTAAACCGTATGCGAACTTATTCCCTTGCACTACATTCCATTTAATAAGCAACTATTGGGTTCTACTCATCCTCGTTTCGAGTGAAAACACAGTCTACATTTTTAACTCAATCGAGAAGAGACCGATGGCCTACGCGATCAAGTGTCTTTTGTAGAAGTAAGTACATTACCGTAACCTAACACTTTCTGAATTTAACTATATTTTTTTGTACTCAATAGCATCTCTCCAATATATGTAGGGGTTTCTCGGACTATGTCGATGAAGGATGGTCACACGATGACAAAAAGGGCAAGACGCTGGAGTATAAGCGATTCAAGGTACAAGTGCCTAGCATATATACGATTAATTTTTTCTGACATCTAATCTTCGTGTGTTAATTTCTTTTTCTCTCTTCACAGTGTCATCAACAGGCAGCAATGACTGTGCGGCTTCTATGTCATGCAACACATGTTGGTTGTGGTGGTGGCTCACACCTTTTTCCTAAGGTATATGTACATGCATACTTAGCCTTTCACATACAAATTTTGAAACTTAAATTTGCACTCATTTATGTTTTGCGTAAGATCAATATCCCCGTAAGAGCTTAGACATCAAAGCACTCAACAATTTACGAGACCACTTATGCCAGTGGTACTGGTTAGAAGTTATATCGGAGGACGGTAGGTTTAGAGATCCTGAAGCGTCCTACTAGTCCATATGGAAACAATATTAATTGTATATGTCAATGTGATATATATGCACGTGTACTGATTGTTAAGCATGTTTGTGTTTGTATATTGTGAATGAATGGGCTATATGTATTGTAATTTAAGTGTTCGTGTTCTATGAATGTGATATGTGCATTCTGTGTTCTGTATTGTGAATGTGATATATGCATATTGTTATTATGTGCTATTTTGGATAATATGCAAAATTGGCACACCCCCATGAGGGTCATCAGAATCGGTTCTTATGTGGAACTGATTCTGATAACCACATAATTGGAATCTGTTCTTATATATATATGATTCTGATGACGTCTCATCATAATCGGTTTTTTGAAGAAAGTGATTGTGATGACCCTATCATTAGAATCGGTTCTTATAAGGAACTGATTCTGATGACTTCTCATTAGAATCAGTTCTTTTAAGCAAGCGATTGTGATGACCACATCAGTAGAATCGATTCTTTTATGGAAGCGATTGTGATGACAACATAAGTAGAATCGGTTCTTTGACGGAAGCGATTGTTATAACCATACCATTACAATCGGTTCTTGGAAGCAAGCGATTGTGATGAGACATCATTAGAATCGGTTTTTTGAAGGAAGCAATTGTGATGACGCCCTCATTAGAATCGGTTCTTGTGTGGAACCGATTCTGATAACGTGGTTATCAGAATTGGTTCCACACAAGAACTGATTCTAATGATGGGGTCATCACAATCGCTTCCTTGAAAGAACCAATTCTGATGACCCTTTATCTGAATCGGTTATTTGAAAAAAACCGATTGTGATATTGTGATCATCAGAATCTGTTTCACCTAAGAACTGATTCTAATGAGGCTTTATCATAATCGGGCCAAAACCGACTGTGATAACTCCACCTCATCACTATCTAAAGACTTCGTATCGCCACTTGAACCGACTGTAATGACAAAAAAGAACCGATTCTGATGTACAATTCTGTAGTAATGACTGGTGATTTGCTCAATTTTGCTTCATGGGAAGTATTTGGCAAAGAATGTTCCCATCTCTCTTACCTTTCGGAGTTTTCCGAAGACAATTTCATTATAGATTTTGAGTTAAGGGGAGGTTTGTTAGAGATAACTCAAATATCCAAATGGATTGCTGGTTTTATCAAAAGTTTATTAGGAGTCCAATCTCAATAAACTCAGATTCTTTTGGCTATATAAGCCACCCCTATGTACATATAATCTTGAATAGAAATAGTGAGTTGTCTCCTGTGATTTTTTCCTCCTTCGTAAGATTTTCTCAGTTAAATCTGTCTCTAGCATTCTTGAGGAGGGGACTCGGTGTAACATCCCATAAAATACAAAAATAGGGAAAAATAAAAATTTGAAAATTAAAAATAGAATTGAATAAAAATTTCAATTGGAATCAAGATTTTGATTTTAAACAATATCTTTTATTCTTTTCTTGCATTTTAATCTTAAGAGAAGGGGAATAGCAATATTAAAACTATTTCTTCCAAAACAAACAAACTATAAAAATGAATTTGAGATGTCACCTTTAATTTGGATTTTAATTTTCTGAGTTTTCTAAATTATTGATTCTTCTTGAGTTTTTACATTGAAAGAAAAAGTAATGTATATTGAAATGGTAAAATGGTAAAAGTAAAAAGATAAAAATCCAAAATCAATAAACTTTGTAAAAATCTCAGATAAATCCCAGATCCATCCAGGATCCTGATGATGCAACTTGCACTGATTTGGATCAATAAAATAAATTTAAAGACACAAGTAATCATGAGGAGATAAATCAAAATCTGAACCCATAAGATTTCTTCAGAAGCTGTCTGACCTTAACATGGGTTAAACATTTTAACCATGCTGACATCTTAACTTAACCCATCCCTGGTAAAAATATCAAGAATGTATCCAAGTATTTGTTAATTTTAGAAATTCAAAAACATACAATCAGAAAAGCTGGAAAATGCAATGTCAGAATTATCAGAAATTAAATATCATATATAAAATCATGAACATTTTATACAAGGTATATAATATTAATATAAATCCTATAAAAAAGTTTCATAAAATAATAAACCAATTTTACCCTCAATTAAATAAAAATCATAATCAGTAAAAATCTATAACAGTGCATTGTCAGATTTTTAGGAATATTTTTACTCATCAAATTTATCTAAAACTTTTACCAGACCCTCACATTTACCTTGACGACTTACAAAAAAATTTACATAAAAACTTGAACTAATATGTTTACCCAAAACACGATTTCTACCTCGACCTGTCCAGAATGCTCATGCAGGTTGCCAAAGCGTTTCACTGACTCATGGGCCCATCTTGGCCAGCTGTCCCCTGTGCCGACTTCGCCCTGCCAACTACCCCCACATGTCAGCCACCTTCTCCATTTTTCCCCTCTCTTATTCCCCGCTGCTCTCTCTCTTTCCTCGCTTGCAATGACAGTGGTCGCCTCTCGGTAGAGCAGCAGTGCCATATCAACCTTGTCTCCTCTGCGCCGCAACTCGCAGCCCAAGGCAACGATCGGCCAACCCTCTAATAGCCTGTTGTCATGGCCGAGAACACGCGCGCAAATCCAACCGACCAGCCGCCATTTGCTCCGTGTTCAAACACTGCAATCACCGACTTTGCCATCTATTTAAGCATAGCATTAGGTGCGCAATGCCTCAACTAGTCACATTGCCACTTCAAAGCTCGCCACCTTCTTCCTTTCTCAGAGCAATCCCAGCCATTGCTGTTTCGGCCGAAACCTGACCGCCAAAACCGATTGCAACCAATCATCAACCACAAAGCCTCAATCTCTGATTCCTTCAACCCAGAGCAACCTCAGTGCACTAAGAACCTACCTCCGCCCCAATTGGAGTTCTTCCTCTCCGGCAAGCCCCCGCACCGTGCTTCCTCCGTCGCCTTTGCCCCCACACGGTGAGAGCTCACTCCAGTGTCTCTTTTTCATGTTTGAACCCAAAAACGAAATCACTAGGCCCTACTGATGCTCATGCGCACCTCATCTTTCACTAAATTACCTCAAAATCGAGCTTCTTATCGCGGCCATGGCGACCGTCGCCCCTTCATGGCGGCGCATCGATTCCGGTCACCTCCGACCGAGCTATCACCACACTCGTGTGCGCAATAACGAGCTCAGGCTAGCCGTGCCACCGATTCACCTTCTCCGGCGAAGCCTCGCCGCCGACTTGCCTAAAACCAAAACTCCCTTGATTTGTCTCACTGCCGGGTGGACCCCATTTGTCAGTTTATCGCGTGGCGCAGTATCACTATCAATTGGGCCCCACATGTCGGTCTAATGCATTCGGCACCCTCTCTGCCACTCGGGCCCGCGCGTCAGCCGCTCAGAGCATGAGCCTTTTAGTGCCATGTGGGCCCGACCCATCAGAGCCTCAGCTCGCATGAACCAAAAATGGAAAGCGGAATTTCCGTTTTTGGCAGTCTCTCTGATTTTCAGTATTTTCAAACCCTAGAACATTTAAATGCTTATATCTTTTGCATTTCAGCTCCAAATGAAATGAAGTAAATTTATAAATTCATGATAAATCATGTAGATTCATAATATGCAAAATTATTTATATTTTGACTTGTTTTATATCATTTTCTAAAGAAAGTTGTTTCCAATGCATTGAATATTCAAATATGAATATCTTTTGCAAAAATGATTCAAATCATATCAAACCAGTTTCTATGTGTTTAGAAATTAGTAATATACCTAGATATGCAAAAAAATTTAAAATTGAATCTATTTTGAATTAAATTTGAAGATAGATTACTTTCCAATGAATAGAGATCAAAATAAATATAACTTAAAGCATACAAGTTCAAATAATGGTAAAATGATTCCTAGATCCTTAATAAACCATAATAACCCTGTTATGTAAGAATATCTCATGTTTGTGCATATTTGAATTAAGTACATATTAGATCTTAATGTTCATTTATATGAAGCACATCTCGGATAAAAGCAAAATATTGTGAAACCAACTTTAAAACACTTTTAGTGATGTCCCATGCTAATGCCAAAAAAATGGATAAATAATCGTATAAGGTACAGTCGCAAACTAAGAATTAAAACTGAACCTTTATCGTGTAAACTATAAAATTATTTAAGCATTTTCAACAGCCCGTAGAATATCTCGTCTTAATGCAAATTTTATGAAGATCAGTCTAGGAATAATATTTAAGATATGTACTACCATAATCTAGAAAAATATTCTTATTACAATTTGCTTTGCATCTGAACCCGGCTAACCCAATACCCTTAAGTAATATGGTTGTCTTAACCCTTAATATCATATAAGCTTTCTCAACAATAAATATAATGTCTCGCCTAAATACTAAAATATATGAAATCAGCTTAGAAATGTTATTTAAAGTATAGACTATCCTATTCTGAAGAAATAATCTTATTTCATCATGTTTTGCATATAAATCCTAATAGCCAAATAACCTTAAGCAATATGATTTCTAAACTTCATATCATGAATAAACGAACTCGAAAACAATGAAGAAATCTATAATTAAGATATTTGTATCACCAGAACCTTCTTAAAAACCATAAATAAATCCAGTAACCTAGCTCAATAGATATAACATATTCAAAGTCACTTCTTATGCAAAATCACTTAAGGAATTAAGTGCTTTTCGCATAACCCTTTAATTTGTGTTTTACTTCTATTAATCTAAATAATTTTTGCATCTATAATTCGAAGTTATAAATACAAGAATTCATAATTTTAGCCTCTTGAATTCGTAATTCAAGAATAGGTAATCTATCAAAGAAACCATGTTTGTTCATCATAAAAGTCATTAACAAAACAAATATATAATTAACTGAATCATGAGGTCTTGAAATCATAATTCTAACCCTAAAACATTCCTATTTTCTTTAGTGAATCTTTATTTGGTTTTCTGTCTATTTTGTTTTTGCCCTTATTAAAGTTGAATATTTGCTATATTTCCGATTGAACAACGTGTAGAATTCGACGTCGCTACCTCCGTCGGCCGTGGCTTCGTCTTCGTTGTAAGCAATAAATAAACAAGGCAAGCACCCCCTTTGATCATATTGATCCCAGTTTTATAAATGTTTTCAGTAAATCTTTTACTGCATACGTTACTTTATTAAAGTCTGCTATATTATGGATATTGGTAGTTGTACCTGTAGTTTCATAGAACTTTTTTGATAAGTATGGATTTGTGAACCTTGATAACCCTAGAATAACATAAACAGTATTTAATGTCAGTTTGGGTTACTCACACTTAGTGTTAGGCTTAGCCATGCTTAAAGGAACATAAAACTTTGACATTATTAAAAATATTGGATATGACATTTATTGGGTATGATCTTTCTTTATGGTTGGTATTTTGATCAAAAATGAAAATAAAACTATGGTTTTGATGCGGGCAATTATTGGCAATAGCCAGGTGTACAAGGGACTTGTACGTAGTGTAGGGGGAGATTATTGCCCGTGTCGGATTAAGGACCGAACTACCTGTTCGTTAAACCCAAGAATTACCGTACAACCACAATTGCTGGTATGAGACAGCCTTAAACCAATTAAGTTATCTGGTTTAACTTTGCACATTGGTAGGCGGAGTAGTCTGAGCTTCTTGATGACTAGTTGCTCGGGCGCCACACCGAGGTGTTGGGAGTCACGTTTGTTGATACAACGTGTACGCCATACTATGGATATGCTTATTCATTACTGTGCAGTGACTGTACAAATATTTACACCATAGTACGGATTTATCGACACCGGGCTGGTGCAAAGTTAACTTAGATAATGTAAAGGTTTTCGTCATGAACACTCTGGCCACTACGCCAAAGGTGCATGAAATATGCGGCAAAAAGAAAAGGTCATGACTTGTGGGTAAAGATGTACACCTCTGCAGAGTGTGAAACTTTTCGAAAAGCCGTTCTCGTGGTTATGGGAATCTTGATGCGCCAGCACTAGTTAGATGGTTTTTATTTTCATAAAATCTGGTTTCCACCGTATGTCAGTGGGAATGGTTCGTGGATATGGTCATGATACCCAGGTACATGAGACTTATTTATGCTATTATTCGGTTACTTTTCGTATTAAATTGCTTTTACTTAAATTCCATTTTGCAAACTACTATTATGTATTTACATTTCAAATTGGCTTTATGCAAATTAACCATAGTAGCCTTTCCTTTGAAATGGCTTGCATATAATTTAGGTTTTGCAAAAGTCTTGCGGAGTACGAAAGTACTCACCCTTGCTTAATTGTTGTTTTTAGGTGAAGAATCAGATTAGCTCGATGAAACATAATTGTCACAGGATTCGAGAATGTTAACGATGAAGCTTTTCTAGGGATTATGCCTTGTCAGTTGCCTGAGGGTTGGATGGGCACACTACAAGACTTTTGAATCTTTCCGCTGCACTTCACTCTGTATTGTAAGATTTTATTGTATAAATTACCATTATCATTTGTAATAAAGAGTATGGATGTGATACCAATTGTTGTAAATGTGCGTGTTAGCCACTAATCATGGGACTAGTACTGTATGCACATGAGATTTCTATTTTTACATTTATGTGAAAATGGGGGTCATTACACTCGGTTGTCTAATCAAGTGTTATGACCTGTGGGCACTAATATGCGTGCCGCTTTTTCTTCACAAGCTCCAACCCCACGTTCTGCCATTTCTAAGGATGATCAAGCAAATGCTACAAAGTTTTGAGTACAAGAGGAAAGCAAGAGTAATATGCGATCATTGCAAGAAAACTGGTCACATAAAGAAGAATTACTTTGAGTTGATTGGATATCCACTTGGTTGGAAGCAACAACAACATGCAAGGCATAATTTCGGTGATGCTCGAGGGAATAAGCAAGATCGGGTACGTGTCTCTTCAACCACCGGTGAACTTTAGGCGGTACTACAGAATGGTACATCACTATCGCTTCATCTGTGTCGGTTCTTAAGTTTTTAGGAAAAAATGATTGTGATAGATGACTTAGGAGAGGCATTAATCATAATCACTATCGGTTCTCGGGTTAGAAGTGATAGTGATGTAGATTAGGAACATCACAATCGGTTCTTATGCGAGAAGTGATAGTGATGTGCATTATCATCACTATCGGTTTTATATAAAAGCGATAGTGATGAGCCCGTCACATCACTATCGGTTCTTATCGAAGCGATAGTGATGATAATCGCACATCACTATCGCCGCATGAAAAGAACCGATAGTGATAACAACGATAACAGCGTGTCATCACTATCGGTTCTTTGCGAAGCGATAGTGATGTGCGATATCATCACTATCGCTTCTTTGATAAGAACCGATAGTGATGTGTGCGGCTCATCACTATCGCTTACGGGAACCGATTGTGATGACTATGATAATCACTATCGCTTGGCTTATAAGAACCGACTGTGATGTGCATAATCACATCACTATCGCTTTTTATATGAGAACCGATAGTGATGTGCCCGTTAGGTTATTTATACCACTCAAGCTGAACTCTTCTCTGTTATTGTTCCAGAGGAGGTTTCTCCGCCGCCACCAGAAAAAATAGCTCATATTCTGTGGTTGGAAGCAATACTTGGGTGAGAAAATTTGAAATCCTCAAAGGTGGGTGTTAAGAGGGTTAATTTGAAGCCCTAACTTGAGGAGATTTCCCCTCATTTTGCATAATTTGTGGTTTTCTTTAAAATGTGAGCATTCCTTCAAACCCCTTTAATTTTGCACTATGTAATTTTGATATGTCGCGAAGAAAGTCTAGATTGCACTGGTATTGTGTATGTCCTATCAGATTTCACACCCTTTATTTCACAAGCATGTACACACATGTATTTAATTATCTTAATTTGTAGTGCTTTGATGTTAATATGGAATTATTATTGTTGTCACCTCATGAATGCTAGAGTTTAGGGTGCGGAACCTACGTCTCCTGTTCGAGGATGCTTGTTTATAAATATGCCGAACGAAATGGCATATTTATAAGCGAGCAGTCTCGAATTGTCCACGTTCTTTGGACAGTTCGAGGATATGTGCTTCGGGCAAGTTCCTAAGCTGTGTTGTACAACTGCAGAGTAGAGATTTCGGTAGCGTCTCCCTGGTATTCTCCAGATACACACCCCTCTTGACCTGTTGTCGAGGCGTGTATATGGAGAATAGCGAGATCTTGCCAAATTTTCTCTGAGTTGTAAAGCGGCTTAGGAACTTGTCGGAACCACATATCCTCGAATGGGATTAGGACCAAACCTATTTAGAGATTAGGAGTCATCGTTGGTACCCTTGTTCTGTTTCATTGTAGTCAAAAGATCTGTAGGCTACTGCACTATATAATTAGATTGTTTGATATCATTGTACGTTGATGTTAAAAATGTATGTCTCCTATCTAGGGAATTGGAAGCTCTAAACCAGAGAAGAATCTAGGTATCGATTGGGAGAACACATTTTATATATCTTGCAGGAACTTGCAGTCCTCTATTTTGCAAAGGTAATATTAAATGAAATGATGTCTCAATATTTCAAATAACTAGCTAGCTTGCTGTCGCTCCAGTTCTTCCTTAATTTATTGTGTGAATTTTAATTGCAGATGGACCGTAAGGAATGGATGTATGACAAAAGTCGTGTGAGTCTTTGAATTTGGAGGGTGTTAAGGAGTTCAAAAAATTGCGAATAGGGACGGGGTGAGGAGGGTGTAAACTTCATATCTTGTCCTTGCATTGATTGCACCAATCGAGAAGATTTAACAACTCGGCTCAAATCGAGGACCACCTGATTCGACGTGGCTTCGTGAGGAATTACACGTGTTGGATCCATCACGGGGAGACAGGTAGTACCCTTCCGATATGCAACAAAGACACGGTGGAACCAGATGATGAGTTGCAGCTTGATATATTTGAGGAGGAGAATTTAGAGCAAATGTTGCGGGATGTGGAGGGTAATTACGGAAGAGAGTTTGAAAAGTTTAAAAGCTTGATGGAAGGCGATGCCAAACCACTGTTCACAAGTTGCAAGCGAGAATACACCAAGTTGGGTTCGGTCCTTGCATTGTTGAATTGAAGGCAAAACACCGTTGGGCGGATACAAGTTTCAATGCACTTCTAGTTCTTCTATCGGATCCGCTCCGGAGAAGCGAGTTGCCAACAAGCATTTATGAAGTGAAGAAGCTACTATGTCCCATGGGAATGGAAATAGAAAGGATACATGCATGTCAGAATGATTGCATCTTGTCAATAACGCACATCGGGAGCTACGTGTGTCCGGTTTGCGGTGTGCCCGGTACAAACAAGCGGAGAAGTGTAGCGACAAGAAGCGTAAAGTCGGGCAACGACGGTGAAGAGGTCACTCTGGTACACGGCCAAGGTATTGTGGTACTTGCCCATCATTCCCCGTCTGGAGCGGTTGTTTGCAAATCCCAGAGAGGCAAAATTGTTGCGTTGGCATTATGAGTCTCGGAAGGAAGATGGCAAGCTGAGACACCCTGCTGATTCGGCTCAATGGAGAAACATCGATTGGAAACATGAGGAGTTTGGTGCCGAAATAAGGAATATAAGATTTGGGTTGAGTACCGACGGAATGAATCCATTTGGTAACATGTATCGTCACACAAAGACTGCCGATTCTGTTGTGCATCTACAACCTCCCTCCTTGGTTATGTATGAAGCGGAAGTATATCATGATGTCATTACTAATCTCGGGACCCAAACAGCAGGGAAATGATATTGATGTATACCTTGCACCTTGATCGAGGACTTGGTAAAATTGTGAAATGAGGGGTCGTGGTGTGGGATGCGTACAAAAGAGAGCATTTCACCCTACGGGCTATGGTATTTTGCACCATAAATGATTTCCGGCCCTTGGTAATTTGGCGGGTTCTGATACAAAAGGAGCCAAAGCGTGTCCTATTTGTGAAGAGGAGGCGAGAGTCTATGGCTGCGAATTCTAAGAAAGCGTGTATATGGGTCACCGTAGGTTTCTACCTCGAAGTCATCGATACAGTAAGATGGATTACAAGTTTGATGGGAAGAGGAAGTCCGTTCGACACCGCAACCTATGAGTGGAAGGCAAGTATATTCACGTGTAGAGGATATCGATGTTCAATATGGAAAGAGCCGTAAATCTGTTCGTCTAAGGACAATTTGGAAGAAGAGATCAATATTTTGGGACTTACCGTCTTTGGAAGGAGTTAGATGTCCGACATTGTATTGATGTCATGCATGTTGAGAAGAATGTCTGCGATAATTTGGTTGGCATCCTGCTGAACATACCTGGGAAGACCAAGGATGGTGTAAATGCTCGTCATGACATAGCCTACATGGGAATCAGGCCAAGCCTTGCAGTGATAGAGGAGGATGGAAAAGGTCCGTACATCCCTGCTGCATGCTACACCCTGTCCAAGAAGGAGAAAGAAGATCTCTGCAAATGTCTCCAAGGTATTAAAGTTCCATCTGGCTACTCCGCAAACATTAAGAAGCTTGTGTCCATGGATGATTTGAAGTTGTTGGGCATGAAGTCCCACATCGCCATGTCTTGATGACCCAAATGCTCCCGATTGCAATCGAAATATTACGCAGAGGATGTCGGGTTGGCAATCACGAAGCTGTATTTTTTCTTCAATGCGATCTCCTGCAAAGTTATTGACCCCGATGTGCTAGACAACTTACAGAGTGAGGTGGTGCAGACTCTGTGTCAGCTTGAGATGCATTTCCCACCGTCGTTCTTCGACGTAATGGTCCACCTTGTTGTTCACCTTGTCGAGAGATTAAGATATGTGGACCTCCTTTCCTCGTTACATGTATCCGTTCGAGAGGTACATGGGTATTTTAAAGTCCTACGTGAGGAATCGGTCAAAGCACGAGGTAGTATTGTTGAAGGTTATGGGGATGAAGAGGTCATTGAGTTACGTGTGGACTACCTAGGTAGAAGACAAGCAATTGGCGTTCTGTATCTCGTCATGAGGCGGACTTGTGGCAAAGGAACCGTTGGGTCCAAACTAATGAGTCAGAGGTTTGATATGTATTGCAAGGCACATTTGTGATCTTGCGTAACAGTGCAGTTCGTCCATACATCGAGCAGCATAAGTTGATATTACAGGAAGAGAATCCACAAATGGATGAGCTTTCCATCGCACAAGAACACAATGATCGATTCCTCACATGGTTCAAAGAAAAAGCGGAGGTCTCCTTTAGTGAGAATGTAAAATGGTTGGCTGACGGACCAAGATTTAATGTACAGACATGGCGAGGATCGATATTAATGGTTACACCTTTTACCTTTGAGAGTCAAGATGCTAAGAGTACTGTCCAAAATAGTGGTGTGAGCATAAATGCTTTCTCCGATTATCATCACTCGCAAAGAGTCTCCCCAACAACAATGAACTCCTACTATGGGTTAATCGAAGAAATTTGGGAGCTCGATTACGGAATATACCAAGTTCCCTTGTTCCGATGTAAGTGGGTAGGACTTTCACATGGAGTGAAGGTCGACAAGAGAGGCTTTACTATTGTGGATCTCAGTAGACTTGCCTACAAAGATGACCCGTTCGTCCTTGCGAAGCAAACAACTCAAGTCTTCTACGTGCGTGATCCGTCCAATCCGAGGTGGCACGTTGTTCTTCATGGCAAGAGACGGATCGTAGGAGTTGAAGATGTTGTAGATGAAGAAGAGTATAACCAATTCGATGAGATACCTTCATTTGCAGATGGGGCCTGTCTTAGTGGGGATGACGACACTCATGGAGCCAATTACATGCGAGTAGATCATCATGAGCAGCGATTGTAAATAAATGGACTGTTATAACGTTTGTTGTTAATCTCGGTGTTGTGTTATGTACGTGAAATAGTTTGCATTGCTTTAAAAGTAAAAATCCATTGTGAGTTCTTTGTTGGATGCTTTGATGGAAATGCAATTTATTTGTATGCATGCACTTTGTGCCACATATGTTGTGAAAGAAAATTCCATTTGTGATGTCTAGTCTCGTTGTGATGTACAATCTATATAATTCTGAGACACAGAAATGAGGCTAAGCTATATGAAATCATTTTTGGAAATTTTCAAAAACTTGGACTTCATTTGAGAAAGTTTTGAGTTTTCAATTATTTGAGGAAAATTCATGCGTAGAAAGTGAATTTTGGCATCTTTTTCCAATGCTAACTCTTTTTTGCAAAATTCTTTTTGAAAAAGATTTGTAGTATCTCAAAGTATATTTCTAGAAAATTTCAAATAATTCGAATGATATTTGCAAAAGTTTTTCACTCTGTGATCTAATTCTGAAAATTTTGACTTCATGGTTTGTCTGGACAGACAACAGTGCAATGAACTACATCCGTGTCGGTTTTCACGAGAACCGATTGGGATAATGATCTATCGAATCGATTTTCTTTAAAAAGCGTCACGGATATTGAAGCATCGGTGTCGGTTTTTTTATATGAAGCGATACTAATGACTAACATCAGTGTCGATTTTTTTATGTGAAGCGATACTAATGACTAACATCAGTGTCGGTTTTTTTACAAAAAAAACCGATATAGATATTGAGAATCAGTGTCAGTTTTATTCATAAACGCGATAGGGATATGAAAATATCCGTGTCGGTTTTTGATGTAAACCGATACTAATAACTTACATCAGTGTCGGTTTTTTTATGTAAAGCGATACTAATGACTACCATCAGTGTTGGTTTTTTTAGGTGAAGCGATATTGATGAATACCATCAATGTCAGTTTTTTATGTGAAGCGATACTAATAATTAGACATCAGTGTCGGTTTTTTATGTGAAATGACACTGATGACTAATAATAGTATCGGTTTTACGGAAAAAAGCGATACTAATACTCCGTCCCCATTTTATTCCGCAAGCACCCGATCGATTCGCGCGCAGCCATCTTTAGTTAACCCTAGCTCCCCGCCCGCCCCACCCAGCGCCCGTCGCGGCGCCCTCCGCCCGCGCCGTCCGCGCCCGGCCGCTCCGCCCGCCACGCCCGTCCGCCCGCCCGCCCGCTCCGCCACGCCCGCCGCTCGACCTCCGCCGCCCCCCCTAACGCCCCATCGCCCGCGCGGCGCACCTCGCCCGCACCTCGCCCATCGCCCCCGCCCCCTCGCCCTCGCCCGCGCCCGCCCCCACCTCGCCCGCGCCCCTCCTCGCCCGCCACCCCACCTCGCCCACGCGCCTCCTCGCCCGCCGCCCCACCTCGCACGTCCTGCTGCTGCTCATTGCGGCTTCCTCCTCCTCGCGATGCTAGCGCCGGCCAAACCCAAGGCGATCTGATCGATTCTGAATAGCTCCACGGCCGACGGTAATAGCTTTCCCATGTCTTGTGCGTCCTGCTTTCAGTTTGAGGTTGTCATCAGGGTATCTCGATAAATTTTGTGCGAGCGTCTTAGGTTAGGTTCTTGAGAGTCCTGCATTTCTGGATAGAATTTGGAAAGTTTCCTTCCTTCCATATGTCAACGGGGTGAATTGTAATACTATTTTGTACTCTTAGAACATATGTGGTGCTTAATTACAAGTTTGTTCATCCCAGTTGAGGTTTTAATTTGCATCGATGGGAGGAAATTGTGATGTTTACCTCTGTAAGTACTCCATGTTTCTGAGTTGCATTCCTCGTCTTCAATTTTGGAGCACTTAGTGGTTAGTAGGAGTACACACATTGGTTATACTGATTGTTGCTACTTAGCGTCATGGCTTCACACAATAATCAAGACTTAGTCTATTTAGCGTCATGGCTTCACAAAAGGAACAAGCAAAATTGCAGAGATCACAATTTTCTTGTTTCATTTTAGGTCAATTTACTCGGTCTGGTAAAGCTTTTGGTTGTGCAATAGCTAGCATAATCTTTGAAAAGTCTCAAATTTCTATGAGATGCCTCAATTATCTAAAACTAGTACTTGGCAACCTTGTTATAATTATTTCGGTATACTTGCATTTATCTTGTCACATGTTCAAGCAAGATAACTAAATTAGCTCTACAGAATAGATTCCACAAAGCGTATCAAACCAACCTGGTATGAACTTTGAGAGTCCGAAAGCTAAAAATTTATATCCACATGCATATGAGCGGAAAGAAGCGCATTATGTTATTATCTTCCATATTTGGTCCCGCCATCATTGCCATCTTTTGAACAAATACAGTGCAATCAAACATCATGTTTTAGCTTTTTGGTGTCCACACATATAGAAGGGTCACATTGCACTCCTGTAGGGTCCTCTCATGAGTTATCCCAACCTAAATGCTCCTTGGACGAAACTTCTTTGAGATGCGAATAAGCGATTTGCACATGATGGAGTGAAATCTTTAGCTTTTGGTTTTCATCTGAAAAATCATCAACTTGGTAGATTGTTGAAATTTTTCTTTGTCCACAACAATTTGATGTAAGCGTGTATCTATGATATATAAAATTCTCAAAAATATGAGATGGAACTGATCCATAAAAATTTCGTCACGATAAGGGTATTCATTACTAAGAAATTTAACAAGAATCTTGAGCATGATTCTCTGTATTCGATGATGGCACTATTCGAGAAAAAGTATGAACATTAGTGGGAAGTTTCACTTATGATGCACTAATCTTTTCCTAGTGGGTGAAAAGCGAGTCTTATTTTCTTATCTTTGACTTGAATTTTCATCGCTCTCAAACAAGCTCACAGTGTGCTAATGGCGGTGCCTCCTCCTTGGGCAATTGTTGCTATCAACATTCTTGGTTTTAATGAGATCATGGTGCTTCTAAGGTACATGGCACATTATTGCACTATGTGCATGAGTTCTTTACACTGCGAAAACAATTACATGTGATTGCCATTTTGTTACATTGACCAGAATCCCATATATCTGTTCTTGCTATTTGTGGGTTATTTCTTGGCGAAGCTTTAGCAATGCGACTAGATATCGATGAAAATTCCAAAATAGCGTACAAAATTTTGAACACTTGATATGCATTTCGACTTAAGAGTCGTAGTTTTATTCTCATTGTAGTATGTTAAATTGTGAAAATAATTCCTACATGTCTCAACTAATCACGATACTTATGTTTTGTGTTTTATCTTCTGAAGGTCATTATTACTTTAAAGAAAGGTGCCAAGCTCATCTAGTATAGCGGAAAGGAAAACCCACGACCCGCTTGTTCAGACTTTCTAGTGTAAGTTCATCAGCATGCTCCTTTGATATTGACATGGATATATGTTCCAGAATGATTCAAATATCAGGTTCACTTTACATGTACTTGCTTGTGATTCTTTTGCAAACATTTCACAATGCATGCTTTCATCACCTACATGTTATTATTGTTACTATAATATGATCTACGTTAGAGTTCGCAATGCGTAACCTACGTCTCCCGTTCGAGTACTTGTTTATGAATATGCCATTTCGGCACATTCATAAGCAAGCGATCTCAGTGTCCACGTTTTTAGGCGATTCGAGGATATGTGGTTCGGTCAAGTTCTCGGTGTTGTATACCTCGAGTAGATTTGGTACCATCTCCCTCACGGTGTTCTCGGGTATACACCCTCTTGACTGTTGTCGAGGCGTGTACACGGAGAACGTGGGGAGATCTTGCCAAAATTTTCTCCGGAGTTGTACAATGGCTTAGGAACTTGCTCGAACCACATATCCTCGAATGGGATTAGGACCAAACCTATTTAGAGATTAGGGTTATCGTTTATGCGTATTTAGGTGGTCGTGAGATAAACTTTTTTGAAGATCATTCGTTCATTTGTTACTCTCTTTGAAATATGCTAGAACGATTTACATCTTATTACTTATCTATTGACTATTGCTTTACATGATTTATTGTCAAGTTCACAAAATAGGTACTAATTGCTTTCTGTCATGTCAAATATATGACCTTATCAGTTAGAAAACTCAAAATGTCACAATTAAAGAGCATCGACTCCTCGCTTGATGCAGTAGAAGGTGCTCCCGAGGGGCCGAGTAAGGTGAGGAAGGCCCGAGGACCGAACAAAGGGCCACAGAGAGAACACCGCAGTTCTCCACTTCAATGCCACGAAGTGCGCACAGGCCCTCCCAAGTACAAGGGGCGATACCGTTCATTCCTCGGTCAATTGGTGAGAGAGAGTGCCCATAACGATTAAGGATTGGAGGAAGGAAGTCGGCCAAAGCGGAAGAATCGACGTGGGATGAGGTTAAGGGCAAGTGGATTATAGAGGAGGAAGATGAACGCAACGCGAGGCAGTGCGCCTTGAAGAGGATGGGTGTGGCCTTGAGGCGCCGGGGTCCTCATGCACAGTGAGTACGTCTTCAAAGGTCGTACACCATTTGGGAGGTATCCGTTCGTTACTACGGATGTTTGGGTGGAGTTCACGACGACGAAGGGTACGCCCGAGGCGAGGAGCTAGAGAGAGGAATACCGCTATCCGAGGCACAACACACACCCGCACCACCTCGGTGCAGCGGCTATGAGGGGAAGAAGGTAGAGTGGGCGCGACTAGCCGAGGAGTCGCGAACTCGGGACGGCGATGCCTTACTCCACATATGTGAGGAGACGCATGGCCGGGTATTAGCGAGGACAAAGAAAACCCGACGGGCAGCTTGTAGTCGCAAACCCGCTCTGCGCGCGTCGTCTCTCGCCATCGTAAGACATCGACTTAGTACATTGCGGTTGGCCTAGCTTGTTGTATTTGGATCTAAGTCGTGCTCGCTTGTTGCGGGAGGAGGTAAGCCGGCGGAAAGAGCGGGGACCTTCGAGCCAAGGGTCGAAGGATATCACGTCGTCTGCGATCGGAAGTCCGATCATAAGGGCGGGTGCTCGATGCAGGGTCGGGCATCTGAAGAAGTCCTACTTCCAAGATGACGTTTGAGTGCTAGATCAAGATCATGGGAGGCACGCGCGAGCGCCTCAAGGAGGCGCTCGGGGAGCGGTGAGGAGGAGATCAAGGATGAGATGAGGGGAGATGATGGCACGTGAAGATGAGATAAGGGTGAGATGATGGCACGTGAGGGCGCTGAGGTGCGAGATGATGGCGATGATCTCCCAGTCGAGCGAATCCCTCACCTCTTGTAGAGAAGCTCGTGCCCGACCTAGCATTTGTGGTTCCAAAAATGATAAGACCGATCCCCATCGAAGGTAATAATTATTTTTCCTAAATTAAATCTACAAGTGTAACTCCCACAATGTTTCTCCTCAAGTTGCGTACATCTTGCAGGCCCTCGCTAAGTGCCGACTCACCACCACGATGGAGGATGGATTTCTGTCGAGGTGCACGCGGGGTTGCATTTCCGTGCAAGGAGACCGACCACATGCATGATCAGCCTTTGGGAAGGGCTACATGAGGTGCGGGTGGACTACGTCCACGAACACTTCTTATCACATGTTCCCCCAACGAAGATATCGGCACTCTCGCACGCACGCATATCGTTCATCAAGTGGCCCACGGGTGTCGTCTTGGTCAAGGTAAAAATCCCCGCGTCTTCTCTACCATTCCAAAGAGTCTGCAATAAGTTAAATATCGCGTGCTTTGTAGGTTCTTACCGCACTGTGCTTACTCGTGCTCCTGATTCATTCCCACCACCGTGATGAGTCCTACACGAGTCTGAGCTCACGTGTAAAAGGACAAGCACGACACCAACAGAACCACAAGAGGCCTCTGAGACTCCTTCCGCCAAGAAGGCAAAGGCGATAAAGGCCACAAAGCCCCTTGAGGTACTTGAAAAGCCAACTACCCTCACCTCGAAGACTCCTTGGCCCGAGAAAGAAAAGTCGGACAGCCACAGACATCCCTTATGATTTTAAGGCCTCACGTACATGGAAAGCCCCCGCTTGCATCCAACAAACTAAATGGTCTAGGCGGTGGACTCATAAGCTCCATGGATGGTATATTGATAAGGTGAATGAGGAAGAGCGTCGAGTTGACTTCAATGTGATGTATAAAGGGTACATTTCCACCGTGGCGAGAATGGGATATTCCTGTCGGTTTTGAGGATCTGTTTCTTGTGTACCAATTAAAAGCCGTCGATATTTCTACTTTACGATCTTGGATCTTTGTGAGTATCGCACCATACAACATGGTGGCGACTTTTATAGGATTTTGCATTATGTTTTCTAATATCAACACGAGTTGCGGGGCAATGAGATAGCGAGCCGTGACGAATCTAAACCAAGTTGGGTTAAATCGACCCGAGCTAGTGTCTGCGACCACGGCTAGGATACATCCGGTGTTTGTTGTTGGCTCGTCAAGAGGGTATTGCATCTTGAGTCGACGAAGGACTTCGTTGTAATACCGTACCACGAGGAGTAAGTAGTACAAACCCTTCAATTACTTATGCGCACTTAAACCGTATGCGAACTTATTTCCTTGCACTACATTCCATTTAATAAGCAACCATTGGGTTCTACTCGTCCTCGTTAAGTGAAAACACGATCTATATTTTTAACTCAATCAAGAAGAGACCGATGGCCTACGCGATCAAGTGTCCTTTGCAGAAGTAAGTACATTACCGTAACCTAACACTTTTTGAATTTAACTATATTTTTTTTACTCAATGGCATCTCTCCAATATATGTAGGGGTTTATCGGACTATGTCGATGAAGGAGGTCACACAATAACAAAAAGGGCAAGGCATTTGGAGTATAAGAAATTCACGGTACAAGTGCCTAGCATATATCGTTTAATTTTTTGACATCTAATCTTCGTGTGTTAATTTCTTTTTCTCTCTTCACAGTGTCATCAACAGGGCAACGATGACCTGTGCGGTTTCTATGTCATGCAACACATGTTGGTTGTGGTCGGCGGCTCACACCTTTTTCCTAAGGTATATGTACATGCATACTTAGCCTTTCACATACAAATTTTGAAACTTAAATTCATGCACTCATTTATGTTTTGCAGATGATCAATATCCCCGAGAAGAGCCTAGACAGCAAAGCACTTAACAATTTACGAGATCACTTATGCCAATGGTGCTGGTTAGAAGTTATATCGGAGGGCGGTAGGTTTAGAGATCTGAGCGTCCTACTAGTCCATATGGAAACAATATTAATTGTATATGTCAATGTGATATATATGCACGTGTCTTGATTGTTAAGCATGTTTGTATTTGTATGTTGTGAGCGAATGGGCTATATGTATTGCAATTTACGTATTTGTGTTACGTGAATGTGATATGTGCATTACGTGTTATGTATTGTCAATGTGATATATATATGCCCAATGTTAATATGTGTGTTATTTTGGATAATATGCAAAATTGAAACACCCCATGAGGGTCATCGAATCGGTTCTTATGAGGCGGTTGTGATGACCTCTCATCGAATCGATTCTTTTAAGAAAGCGATTGTGATGACCACATTAGTAGAATCGGTTCTTTTACAGGCGATAGTGATAACCATACCATTACAATCGGTTCTTGGAATAAGCGATTGTGATGATATATTATCGAATCGGTTCTTTAAATGAAGCGATTACGATGACCTCATTAGAATCGGTTCTCATTAGAATCGGTTCGAATTTTTCTACAAAAGAACCGATTCGATAATCGATTTATCGAATCGGTTCGATGACATTAGAATCGATTCTTTGCGAAACCGATTCGATAGCGTGGTTATCGAATCGGTTCGACAAAGAACGATTCTAATGATGAGGTCATCGAATCGCTTCCTTTAAAGAACCGATTCTGATGACCCTTTATCAGAATCGGTTATTAGAAAAAACCGATTGTGATAATGTGTTCATCAGAATCGGTTTGATCTAAGAACCGATTCTAATGAGGATTTATCACAATCGGGGTAAAACCGACTGTGATAACTCCACCTCATCACTATCCAAAGACTTCGTATCGCCACTTGAACCGACTGTAATGACAAAAAAGAACCGATTCTGATGTACAATTCTGTAGTAGTTAGCTGCGCAAGAGCTTGAGGAGTCCCAAGTCCGAACTCATTGCTGCTTCTACCGAAGGTCCTAACTCTATCTCTAGTTTCCATGCGTCCCGAGGTGTGAATCACTTACAAAACCTAAATAACTCTATCTTTGAACCTTGTATAATTGATTATGGAGCTACCAATCATATGACAGGTTCTTCCGAAGAGTTTCCCTGCTACGTTCCTCGTTCTGGAAATGGTAGAGTCCGTATAGCTGATGGATCCTCGGCCCCTATAGTGGGGTGTGGAACTATCAATTGTACACCTTTCTTACTGTTAACCCCCGTTCTACATGTTACAAATTTTCCTGTGAATCTTCTATATGTTATTGTAGAGCTTGGTTTGAGCCTATTTTTTTTTTGTCTTTCAGGAACTGAGCATGGGGAATGTAATTGGGACACGACAATGGTGGATCCAAGATCAAATTTTAAGGGGTGTGTTTGCACCAGATTTTAGCAAGGCATGATGAAGTTGTCAGGCTAAAGATGAGGAGAATTTTGGTTGATATCGGATATAGGGAAAAATGTTTAAATTTGAGTTATGACCGATATTTATCTGAAGATAGAAGGAATTGTCCGAGTTAAGGTCGATACGGATCATGGCATCCAGTGTATTGGAGATGGACACGATCGACCGATAGTTATAAAAGATGACCATGGGCAAGCGAACAAGACACACAATCAATCAAACAAATCGCATTTACTCTTTTATTTTCTCATCGACTAGGAGTAGCTTCTGTAATTTAGAATCTTTGAATTCGATCTTGATCAATAAAGTTGCGCATCACCAATTATTGATCTTCATCAATTACGCCATCAGGTTTGATTTTTCTCCGATTTTGTTGTGTATCACCTTCTTCGGAAAAGATCTATCTTTACTATCTGATTAGCTCTAATTGGTTAATTAGATCCATCGTTACTCTTTGATTTAATCGGCTTTTTAGCTGTTTAGATCTAAGCCGATTGACTCATGACAGATCGGCTTTGAGCATATCATATATTCATCTTACTGATTACAGGATCAAATCGGTTGACACGTCTTATCAAGTGAACTCGGTATTCGTAAGGTGTGTTGCGACCGATTAACCCTTTTCACTTTTTTTTAGCGCCAACAGGTGTTAATAGAACTTGCTCACCCACTTGTCAAGTACCCTCCACACGCACTGTTGCCACAGCCCTTGCAACCAGCTGTTGCTTCAGTAACGTCTCTTCACCGAGCTAGAACTCGTCCCCGAAGAAACGATGTACGCCTGTCGGGTGACGAGCTCGGCCACCTCGGTCTCCCCGACTACTTGCTTCTTGGAGTCCGTAACTAGGGACACAGCCGAGACAGCGTCCGTGCGCAGCACGCCGAGGAGCGTATACGCGTCCCCCAGCGGTAGCTTGATGGCCTCACGTACATAGAGACGATCTAGCACGTATAAATGAACTCACAAGTCACAATACGAGTTCCTGATGCCGGACTGGACGAGGCCGTCGCCGTCTCTCTCGCTGGGCAGCTTCACGGCGACGAACTGGCTAGCCTTGGTGTCTCACGTCGAGTACACGCGCCGTAGATTTCCTCGCCTAGAAACTCGAGCCGCTCGCAGGCTTGAGCAATGCGAAATCGCGAGACAAGATCGTTTTGGTGCCTCACGTCCCACGCTGCGACTTTTCTATTTTTTCTTACGACTTAAATAGAAGGCTGGATTAAATGTTTGGGCTGGAGTTGGACACGAACTCATACGGCAAGTAGACTCGGCTTGCCTTACGCACGTATACATCGAAGACGCGAAACAACTTCCTCTCGGCTAGGACTCTTCTACGTAGACTCTAGCTATTTCATGCAACTAATCATGAGCACCAACAAAATATCAGTACATAAAAATCTCTGTATGTGTCTCATTTGCTATATCAAAGTATTGAATCAGATTCTACCCAGCACAAAGCTACTATCCACGAAATGATCAACCAACAAACCCTAACAATAATCGCGCGGCAATGCCGACAGTATTCATAACTCTAGAGATAGGGAGATACCTCTTCTTGTTGGGGTCGTTGCCCGTGCCGGAGAAGCCAGGGGCGAAGGGGTGGCGGTTGAGGTCAGCGGAGGTGCAGATAGCGGGCCTGCAGTGGCCGCCAGGCGTCGGCATCTTGCCGCTGTTGGAAGAGGAGGTGGAGCTCATCGCCGACGATGCCTTTTCTGTGAGTTCGGTGCCGCCTCGACTTTTGATATTTAAATGGATTGGGAAAAGCCGAGAGGTCAAGGGCTAGATGGATGCCTCAGCTTTTGGTATTTGAATGGATGAGGAGGAGAAACTGAGTGGTCAAGCCTCAAGGGCGAGGTAGACGCCTCGGCTTTTGGTATTTGCTATATGTATTATCACGATCGGTTCTAACTTCAGAAACCGATCGTAATGACCATTATCATCACTATTGGTCACTATCGGTTCTTAGGCCAGACTAATAATGATGTTTTGTATCATATTTCTCACCCACGCAGAATAATCTATCACTATTGGTTTTTTCCTAAATAGTTAGGAACCGACCCAGATGAAGAAAGTGTTGTATTATTTTGTAGTAGTGTGGTGCAAGCCAAACTTCGGTAGTAGAGGCATGGTTTGGGTTAAGATGGAGCTCAACTAGGCACTGCGTCAGAGTCGAGAGCATGGTGCAAGGCGACAACAACTTAACGTGATGGATAACATTAATTTTATCCATAATAAAGCATGGATATTCGGTTAGTTTTCAGGAAAAAAATTCAGTACTTGGATCCAAGCAGGCTTGCTTGTTGCTGCCATATGATTGTGTGGTGGTTTAGAGAGATAGAGAGTTCATTTTGATCTCTTTATCTTTCTTTCTAACTAGGTAGAGCCGTGTAGCGTACGTCGTGCTCGGTGAATTTCGATCCTGGGATGGACACAATTTTCTGGAACCACGAGAACTTTTATTTTTTGCAAAAGGGCATGGTCGGGTTTGGACGCAATTTTGTAAAACCGCGAGGTTTTTTCCGAAAGGACTCGAGATGGAGCTAGACTCGAACTTGCGAAATCAAGAATTTTTTTTTACAAAAGAGGTGGGGAGGACTTAAACACACTTTTAGAATTTTCAAAGGGGTTTTTTTTGGAAAAGAGTCGGTGGAGGACTTGATATCAATTTCAGAATTTATGTAGGGCCTTAAATGAAATTTCAAAATTTTTGTAGGGCTTTCTTGCAAAAGAGCCGATAGAGGAGCTAAACGTAATTTAGAAATTTCTGGAGGGCCTTTTTGCAAAATCGCTGACGTGGTGCGCCGTCCGCACGGAGATCCTACGCACTTTAAGAGAGGTAATATAAATTTCCGGAGGGCCTTTAGCGGAGATCCTACGCACTTTAAGAGAGGTAATATAAATTTCCGGAGGGCCTTTATGCAAAATCGCTGACGTGGTGCGCCGTCCGCACGGAGATCCTACGCGCTTTAAGAGAGGTAATATCGATACAGGAGGAGGTTAGCTCTCGTCTCGGTCTTTGAATCCGGTGCTTGCGGTCTTCATCGAATACGTGGGCTCTCTTGCATGCTCTTGCGCTCGCGGCCCAATAGGAGGATTCGTTGATGGATTCGTAGCCTCCACCATCTGTCGCGCTCGCATGCCGTCCCATGGAGAACGGACTGGACAGCAGAGGAGAGGAGAGTCCTTTAGTTTCAAGGGGGAAAACTCATCAGTCAGCAAACGTTAAAATTATGCATAGCGAATCACCCATACAAACACACTAATCGGACTAATGTGGGAGATTTTGAAGGCTTTCCTTGTGATGACATATGTGGTGAAAATGCTATGAAAATCAAGCCTAGAAGTGTTCAAACAATCTCAAGAAATTATGAGATGTAGGGCAGATTATGTTCTGTCTGTGCAAAATTTCAAGATTAATATATGCACCCATAACATAACATTATTAACGTTAGGAAGAAGCTAAAACTAAATTACTAACAGAGACATACAAGCGATTGAATTTATTATATAATTGAATCGGTGCATATACACCAAAGATATATTAACACCACTTAGAAGAAGAATAAGAAAATGAACACTAATGACATACTTCATTGGGTGCTTATGGAGAAATAATTAGGGGAGGACGATGTACTAATTACTATAGGCTTATACTACCATCACACAACCGCACTACACTGAAAAAGGTCATCAGTGGCGGTTCATAACTGCCATTAGTGGCGGTTATTGAACCGCCACAGATATAGTTCCACTGATAATCGAGGATTATCAGTGGCGGTTTTCTAACCGCCACAGATAAGTGTTATCTGTGACGGTTCTACACACTAACCGTCATAGATAACAATACTATCTGTGGCGGTTCTATCCACCAACCGCCACAGATAACTACACTATTTATGGCGGTTCTATCCACCAACCGCCACAGATAACTACACTATCTGTGACGGTTCTTTCCTACAACCGCCACAGATAACTATATTATCTGTGGCGGTTCTATACACCAACCGCCACAGATAACTATATTATCTGTGGCGGTTCTATCCACCAACCGCCACAGATAATACGACCGAAAAATAAAAAGCGCATTTTGGGCTAGCCTCAGTCTTGCTAGCCATGCCCTCTGAAACATATAATACATCAATCACAGATTTTGCATATACAATGTACAACAATCACAGATTTCGCATATACACAACTACAATATAATACATCAATCATAATTGCAATTTTGCATATACACAATTATAATGTACAACAATCACAGATTTTGCATATACACAACTACAATATAATACATCAATCACAATTACATATAATACATCAATCACAATTACAATCACAGATTTTGCATATACACAATTACAATGTACAATTAAAGTGTCTCATGCATGAGGCACTCGATCATGGTGATGGTGTAGGGCATGCCTCCCGCTGGACCTGCTCCCTTATCTAGTTCAGTCATCTTTGCATCAATATTTCTCAGAGTATGTAAATGAAGTCATTATATATCATACTATGGAACGCTAAATAGATCACTTCTGTTGTATCACAAATCTAGCCGATCCATTGCCGTCTTATTCCATGTGAATGCCGTGGCATCCTCCAGATGTTGTACATGCATTAACTAGTTTATAGTCCCTCTATTTTTGAATATGTGACATTCTATTTTTCAATTTTTATTCCTAAATACATATCGTTCTACAATTTTGATCCTACTTTTTACTATTTTTCCTTCTATAATCTCCATTTAGCTATTTTTAATGGCATTTACTATCATACATTAGAGTAAAACACACCATCTAAAAATATAAGGACCATGTAATCAAATCTCTTATGAATGGACGGTAAAGATGCAAAAGGAAACTTCGGCAACTAAATCAAGCAATCAAATAAACCTGCTGTAATGGTGCAGTTTTGGGGCTGAACTCTTTCCGTATTCATCCATCACCCACGTCTATAAAAAGCTCTACTAGCCATCATGAAAGGGCACGAAGAAAAGTAATAAAGGGAGCGCTCCTCGTCTAGAGCGCACGCACACACACACACCACCCATCAACACACACACACGCACGGGAGAAGGGCAACAACACAAGCGCAGATCAATCACAACTTCTTAAATCAAATGACAGAAATTAGAACATGTGCAAGCCATGCCATCCAATACTAAACTTGACATTCAATGAAACATCAATTTACACCACCGTAAGAAAAAAATTAACTAGTTTTGTGAACTATAAGCCTACGAGTCTTCACTGTTGGTAGGGGCCTCTGGAGGTGGCAGATGAGTATGGAAGACTTCATCATTATTATCTAGGTCATGAAACTCGCCGTTCTTGTTGATTACTTCCTTCATGATGAAGTAGGCGAGCTGTCCCTGAATGCCTGGGATTTCATTTGGAACCAGTCCTCCCGTAGGCAACTTCAAATGCTATAGATAGAAAAAGTTTGTCTTAAGAGCTTAATAGAGAATGAGATGTGCAAATCAATGTGTGATGTTATCGTGACAAACCTCTACGTCATTGTTTATTATTGTAGAGCCTAAGATTTCGCGCATGTATTGGCACATGAAGTACCCACATAAATTTGTTCCTGGCGGCTGCTTGTGGCACTGCAAAAAATTGAATAAACTTATACGACATTGAAGGAGTGATTGACTTCGAGGTGCGATATAGGAAAATTGTTTTTGTGCGTACCGGAAATTTAGTACGGATTGTTAGTGATTTATGGAAAGGACGGTGTCTCGAGCACTTTTTACAATATGCTTTGAAGGCCCTATTCACTAGACTTGTCATATCTTTGTAGTCTTTTGGATCTTTGTCCGCTGGTCCAAGATCGACATCTTGCTTTTATCCGGAGTAATTACTACGAGAATCCGATGGAAACTACATACACATGTATGATGCCGTAGTCATTAGTCCTAACTCGAGCAAAGAACGAGATCAACAAGTAGTTGAACTAGCTAGTGAGCCACTTACTTGAAATTGTACGGTAAAAGTATGAACTCCTTGTCTTGGAGTTTGATGAGAGCGTTATATCGTAGTCCTCGACCTCCTTTGGTACTCTTTGGACTTTGGTGGCAAACCATTCCGGATCGAGGAACGCCATCGCCCTTTGGTTCTTTTAGTTCGATCAACTCGTATCTACATAACAAATGATTTAGACATCACATTTATCGGTATTACATGAATGTAGACAATGATTTTTATATTGGACACTTACAGTGACCAAAGATCTCATAAGAGACACGTCGAGGGCATCTTGATAGTACATGTTGTGCAAGTCATTGAATTCTATCATGAAGCGAATCCCTCATGGTGGAAATGTTCCTCTCGAAAATGGCGGTGATCACCTTCGGAGTACATGTTGGTTCGATCGCTCCATATACCATTCATGTAATCGTCTTAGCTGCCTTTGTTAAACTATGAAGCTTGAAGGGTGACAAACGGCTTCCCAATTCGTATTTCGATCTTTCTTGAGAGCTTGTCCTTTGGATACCGCTTTACCCTTCATTTTCTCGCACACAACATCATACTGCTTACAGCCGCCGACCTACCGATATGGCTTGTCTATTCGCCATGCCTTCAGAGGAGGGTTTTAAGTCGGTCAACCGAAGTTGTCGCACTAACTTTTGTACGCTGATGTGTTGGTGACGACTGTGCGAGGTTTACTGTAGGACAGGCCGGAAGGTTCATTGCAGAGAGGCGGCGGAGTTCACCGCAGAGAGGCCGCGAGGTCACCTCGGGAGGGTGGCGAGTTCACCTCAGGAGGAACAGCACTTCATGATGGTCCAAGGTGATGTCACGTTTGCGCCACTGGATGAATGAGTGGACGGCACTTCCTAGAGTTGTAACCTCGTCGTTCGGGGGCATTTCTAGCCCGAGGTTGGCAAACTCGGGATTAACCGTGTCCACCTGGACCTTTGCATAGCCCGGCGCTATCGCAGAGTTGTGCAATACACCTCCTTCTTGGCATGGGTACGCTATGCCTGTACCAGCCTGAATGAATATGTTCATGACGGGCAAAGTGAGCTCGCACGGTGTGGGGTCATGTATGTCGCCCACGGGATAATGACCCATGTCTGTTCTACAAGTGGGCGGATGCGAATCGCTGCGATAATTCGAGGGTGGTCGTAACAATATTCGTTGCTTGCATCGCTCATGGCTTGTTGTACTTGTCGTTGTACTTGTTGTTCTATTGTGCCTTGTAATTCTCGAAGCATCTTTTCCTTCATCATTTCTATTTCGACAAACGCTTCTCTAGCTCTCTTTCGATTCTTGTAAGTGTGAAGGTGCTCGGGAATCTGTCTTCCACGGAACCTTAACCCGACACCTCGTGTCCGCCCGTGATGCTCCTTGTTTCCCGTGGCACGTGTTAGTTCGTCGTTCTCCTATCGGTTGGAATGTTCCTTGGGAAGACTCGACGTCATGACTCTGGACCCTTTGCGACATTGCCGTCATCGCTATTTACGAAGGATAAGCCCCACCGGACGTGACACTTGCCCTCGCTAGCACGTAGTGCTTGACTCGGTCTCGTAGTCCGGCCAATTGACTTGTACCAGTCGACTGTAATGATTCTGCTTCCTGCCTCTCCCATTGAGGGATTTTACCAGCGTACCCACCCGTACCAAGTCTTTGTGGATGGATGTTCCTTCTTCCGATGTTTATGTGATCCTCGCTGGACTTCTTTCTCGCTTCACTTTGCTTCATCGACACGAAATCATCCCAATATGGTTCTAAGTTTGGGTAGTCCCGATGGCGATCGGTTTTTCTTCACATAAGTAGTATTCAGCCTGGCCTTGAAGTTCCTCCATGCCGCATCCATGGTCATCAACGCATCCCGACGCACGCGGTGTTCATCTTCTTCGGGGAATTCGAAGGTTTGTTTGAGCTCCGTCCATAGATCCGTTTTGATGGTCTCGGGCACTTTGTGCTAATCCAAAAAGGTGATTGGCACTCTCTCCCTTGCGATATACCCGCAGGTTGTTCTGTACTTTGCTACGAACTTTGGCGGTGCAATAGGGGCCCCAGCTTCTGAGACCTCCGAGATGGTATACCGGCCTTCGGGCTTCTTATTTCTTCCTCGACCACGAGGTCTTGCCACGGGTATGTCAGCATCGGCGGCAACAGCGGTGGTTGGGTGGAGGTTGAGGAACCTGCTAGGGCTAGGGCTCGGGCTCGGGGTGGATTGCTCCTCCATATCAGCCTTGGATGTGCGAACTGAAAGAGGTAAAGTATGGAACCATTACAATTTGGCGGTCATTTGGGTTAAGTGCGGAAGTTTAACTCGTCAAGGGCCCTACTGTCCACCGATGGCACATCACTAACGCAAGGCGGACTAGCAGCCAAACGCATGCAGATTCTACTAAATCTAACTAGTAAGTACTAAGTACTAGTAGAGTTGGTTGTGGCTTACAGTGGAATCAACTCACCTACTTCCCTGGACAGAGACGTGCAAATAATAGTTACTGCCACAAAGCTAGCCGTTCGTCAAGTCCTTGCAAAGTCTTGGGCCATTTTGTGTGGCAGCAAATAGCTAGCCTCAAAAAACTTTCAACACAATCTCTAGCTCATGACTAATGGTAACTCCTCTGGTTTTGCTCTTGGGTCATTTGTTTTGGTAGAGATGAATGCCAACGAAGGATGCAAAACCTACAGGAGTAGGTTCACCGAAGCCGATGGCGTGGATGATGGTCACTTGCTTACACCAAGCTCGGCTCATGAGTCATGAGTCGTCATGGCGGCCGGCGGATCTTATCCATCCTTACCTACCAACGCTGGGATTCACCTACTTATGTACTCGAGTCATGTAGTACTTGCTACCTAATTAGTCATGTTAATTTTATAATGATCATTGCCATTTTTGCCGCCCAAACTAAAGAACCACATCGAAGCAGATCAACAAGTGACATGCAAGTACACTCAACAGATCAAGATAGTGCACTCGTGGATTTGGACACGCCAACCGCTAATACTCCATGGTTTTTCTTTGGACATTGATGCACATCTACCCATTACTAATGTAAAGTACCTTCGGGCGTAGGCGGCGTCCCGGGCGGCGTCGGGGGCGGCGTCCGGGGCGGAGTAGGGGGCGGCGTCGGGGGTGGCGTCCGGCGGAGTAGGAAAGCGCGCACGGCGGCGCAGCGGCGGGCGTCGAGCGCGGCTCGAGGCGCGGCGTCGGGCTCGGTGAGAAGAGTGAAGCGGCGGAGTTTGTGAGAAGAGTGAAGCGACGGAGTCTAAGGGTTTAGGAACAGCGGTGCGGCGACATTTCATATGTGGGTTATCGTGGCGGTTCTTAACAAGAACCGCCATCGATACTATCTGTGGCGATTATTTATACGAACCGCCATCGATATATTGATCTGTGGCGGTTCTTAATAAGAACCGCCATCGATACATATATTATCGTGGCGGTTCTTTATACGAACCGCCATCGATAATGTATCTGTGGCGGTTCTTCACAAGAACCGCCATCGAAACATATATTATCGTGGCGGTTCTTTATACGAACCGCCATCGATAAAGTTATCCTAACATAAATGTAATCGATTTGAAGAACCGCGGTTAATCAAGCTTATATATTAAATATCGCCACGACTCACAAACATTTCGTTGCTCGGTTGGTTAGAGCGTTCACTCACACCGGCCGGGTCTCGGTTCGACTCCATCTCGCGCAATACATTATATTATATATATTCAATGCTGTTAATTGACATATATTGTAGTCCTATTTTACATGGAAAATCCGGTTTGTTTTGCGAAATGGGCCCAAACTTTGCTTTTTTGCGTAAAGGGCCTCAAAATTTTTCTAAGATTACGAATAGTCCGTCTTTTTGAAAATTCCTAAACTTACATATTAGTCTATATATGCATAACACCATATATGCGTAAAGACCAATTTAGCGTTACATTAGCGCGTTAAGCATGTGGCGTCTTAGCGCCCACGTGTCTAGTATACCCTACATAATCCTAATATAGTAATGACCATACATAATCCTAATGTATTAATGACCTTATATAATCCTAATAAATATTATATACCCTATATAATACTAATATATTAATAACCCTATATAATCCTAATATAGTAATATACCTATATAATACTAATACAAGAATGACCATTTATAATTCTAATATAGTACTATAACCTATGTAATCCAAATATATTAATGACCCACATTTCCATTACTACACACAAATGCATAACACCATATTTCTATTACTCCATACAAATGCATATTGTTTACATCACATTGCCATTACTCGTATATAGCTAATTATTTTCTTTCACAATTTGCCCTTCTTCATGATCGTCGCGATGATAGGTAGCTTCTGAGTGGTCTCTTCCTCGAGCGATGTTGCCATCTACGAAAGGAGGCAACTCGTCAAACCTGGTTGTACTCATCCTCATCCACGACATTCTCAACTCCGACGATCCTTCTTTTCCCTGAAGAACTACATGTCGCTTCTTATCCGTCGGTCGATTACATAGAAGACTTGTGCTACTTGCTTCGCAAGTACGAATGGTTAAATCTCAGATCCGACATGTTCGATGTCCAAAGTATTGAAGCCGTGCTTGTCCACCTTGACACCCTTTGGGAGTTGTACCCAACGACACCAAACATCGGGATCTTAAAAATACAATAATCGAGCTCCCAAATCTCTTCTATGAACCCATAGAAGCTAGTCTTCTTCTTGCTGTGTTGTCATAGGCATCTATGCGACACCACTATTTTGGTAAGTGCTTTTGCTATCCCGAGATCTCGTGTAAAAGGTATATCCATTTATGTCATTATCCTTGCCATGTCAAGATTGTACCGATGGCCCTTTGCCAACCACCTCAACACAACACTCGTTTCTTTCCCAATCATATGCTCTTTGAACCAATGATTGAACAAGCGGTTATGCTCTTTTGTTACCCAAGCCTCGATCGTCCACGATTTTCCTCTCGTAGCTTATCCTTGTGCATGTCCATATACGAGGACACCTCAACCGATTGTTGCAAGATCGTGAAATGAGCTTTTGAACAATCCATGATCGTAAGAATTTGTTGATTTCCTTCCAATCGTCCCTTTTCCGGCTAGCCTACCCTCATGGCGAGATACGAGCACTCCTACCGGTTCCACCCCTCCATGTAATCCACGCAAAACTCGATAACCTCCTCGGTTGCATAACCTTCCACAATGCACCCTCCGCCGAGATCGATTGCGTACATACTTCTTCAGGATACCCATGTACCTTTCGAACGGGTACATCTGATGCAGGAATACGGAGCCACATACATTTATCTCATTCACAAGGTGAACAATGAGATGAACCATTATATCGAAAAATGATGGAGGGAAATACATCTCTAACTGGCATAGTGTCTTGACCACATCATTCTGCAGTTCAGAAAGTCCGATGGGATCGATGACCTTCTGTGAAATCGTGTTGAAGAAGAAACATAACCTCATGATTGCCTCTCGGACTTTTTCAGGCAAAATACCTCTAATTGCAATAGGAAGCATTTGTGTCATCATCACATGACAATCATGAGACTTCATGCCAGTTAACTTCAAATCTTTCATCGAGACCAGTTTCTTGATGCTTGCGGAGTAACCGGATGGAACTTTCACACCATGCAAGCATTTGCAGAGGTCTGTTCTCTCTTTCTTGGATAGAGTGTAACAAACTGGGGGGAGGTAAAGTCGGCCTTTCCCGTTGTCTCGAGGATGTAGCTCAGCTCTGATTTTCATATCTTCCAGGTCCCTTCGTGCCTTCAGTCCGTCCTTAGTTTTGCTAGGAATATTCAACAAAATACCAATCAAGCTGTCACATACATTTTTCTCTACATGCATGACGTCTATGCAGTGTCGAACTTCTAAGTCCTTCCAATAGGGCAAGTTCTAAAATATCGATCTCTTCTTTCACGTGATCTTCTCAGTACGAGACCTCGATTTATTATTACTCTCTCCCTTTCCAAGTACAACATTAATATCCTTAACCATATCATATACCTCTTCCCCACGAGGAGGCCTTGGAGCTATACCATCCTCTTTTGTCCCGTCGAATTGTTTCTTCATATTGCGGTAGGGGTGATTCTCGAAGGAACTGCGGTGATGCATGTACACGTTTTCCTCGAGTTATTGAGCCACACACTTGCGGTTTCATCCATGCAATGGGGCATGCTTTGGCCTCTTTACGAGACGACCGGATAGGTTACCAAGGGCAGGGAAATCATTGATGGTGCAAAACAACAATGCGCGTAGGGTGAAGTACTCTCGCTTATACTCATCCCATACCTGTACACCTTCGTTCCACAGGATCACAAGATCTTCCACCAATGGTTGTAGGTATACATCAATATCATTGCCAGGTTGTCTCGGCCCTTGGATAAGTAGCGACATCATAATGTACTTTCGTTTCATACACAACCAAGGAGGAAGGTTGTAGATACAGAGAGTCACGGGCCAAGTGCTATGAATACTACTCATGTTACCGAAAGGATTCATTCCATCCGTACTCAACCCAAACCTTACATTCCTCGGTTCATTCCCAAAGTCCATCCTAAAGAGCCTATCGATGGTTCTCCTTTCGCGTAATCGCAGGTGTCTCGACTTTCCATCCTTTTACGCTCTTCGAGTGCCATCGCATCGATTGGGCATGCTTTTTGTTTCCAAATAAACGCTTCAACTGAGGTATTACCGGTAAATACCACATCACTTTAGTGGGAGCTCCTTTCTTCACCACGGTGCCCTCATTGTCATGGCCTTTACGCTTGTATCGCGATGATTTGCACACGGACATACATGCATGTCTCAGATACTCTTTGCGATAGAGTATACAATCGTTTGGACATGCATGTATTCTTTCTACTTCAATCCCAATGGACATACAACCTTCTTAGCTAAATAAGTGGTTATCGGCAATACGTTTCCATCCGAAGCATGTCCGCTAAGAGATGTAATAGCGCCGTGAAACTTTTATCGGACCAACCATTGCTTGCCTTCAATTTTAGAAGTGAAAGCACGGTGTGCAACTTTGTGTATTCCTCCTTGCAACCCGGGAACAAAGGTGTGTCCGAGTCGTCCAACAAACCCTTGAATTGATTAAACTCTCTCTGACTAGTGTAGTTCCCTTCTGCATCACGCAACATCTGAGCAAGATTATTATCGTCATCAATGTCCAACCTATCCTCATCGATCCATAAGCGATGTCACCGCCATAATGCCTTCTCCATCATCCAATACGTTATCACCTTCATGTATGTTTTCCTCTTCACCGTGACTTGTCCAACGTGTATAGCCAAGTACAAAACCTCTTGAATCAAGTGCAAGTGGATGTGCTCTTTGTCGAAAACATTTTCTCATTCTTGCAATCAATGCATGGACAATGTATGTACTCCGTCTTCTTGTGCAACTTGTTCTCCTCGTGCTCTTAGAAAAGCGGATACCCATCGATATAATCTCGGTGTAACAGTTCGCATTGTACATCCATCTCCGGTCCATCTAAAATTAATTAACATATAAAAATTGATTAAAAACTAATATAATTACTTATCATCTAAATGAGCTAGATAATAAATTCATCATCTAAAAATGATGAGCATCCACCTACCAAATTAGCTAAAATTTCATGTATATTAATATCCAATAATCTTAATTAAATAAATTTAATATATGTCCGCATCAGTGGAACCAAATTAATAGTAATTAAAAACTAATCAATACTTTTCTGTAAAGAAGCTAGATAATAAATTCATCATCTAAAATGATGAGCACCCACTACCAAATTAACTAAAATTTCATTTATATTAATACCCAATAATCTTAATTAAATAAATTTATTATATGCAAGATGTATATGTCTGTACACTAATGGAACCAAATTAATAGTAATTAAAAAACTAATCTAATTACTTATCATCTAAAGGAGCTAGATAATAAGTTCATATATATGCAAGATGTATATGTCCGTACACTAATAGAACCCAATTAATAGTAATTAAAAAACCAATCTAATTACTTATCATCTAAAGGACTAGATAATAAATTCATCATGTATCAAATTAACTTAAAATGCAATTAATATTAAATATATGCTTAATCATAATTCATCATCTATACTCCTTTATAATGCACCTAAGTATTCTTTTCTACGTCCACCCCAAATAATGCACCCCACTAGAGATGGTCTAACCTTCATGCACCCAGCGAAACGTCCCCAAAAACTTGCCTCCATCAAAATTAACCTCTCAGATCTTTCCTCAGCTTTACTCATCCACATCCGATGGCCATTGTTTAATGTGTCTAACTCATCCCTCCGGCCCACAACAAATCTCCCCCCACCTCTAGCATAATCTCAAGGAAAAGGAAACAAATATCCTGGAATTAAGGAAAAAGGAAACAAACATTTTAAAAAAGAAAAAGACTATATATTACGTGCTGGGAAAAGGAAACCGAAAGACAGGGTACTATACTAGTCTATAAAAGGAACACAACATCATCTAATGAACCTAGCTAGGAAATAAATTCATCAACTACAAAATGGTAGCTAAATAAAAATAAACAAAATCTAAACTTTTCATCTCATCTACATATAAACCCTAATTAAACTTGGTTTAAAAATTAAATTGCAATAAGATTAACACAAATCAAGAGAGGAGAAAAAATAACTCATCAAGGAACAACTAGAGGAAGTACAAGCACAAGAATTGGAGAAAACGAAATCTGAAATTTAGAAGTTTTGGTTTGCTCTCGGGAGGAAGAAGACCAGAGCTGCTACTGACCACCTATTTATAGGCAGTATTATTAGTGGCGGTTTTTAACTAGAACCGCCACGGATAATCCAATAGAATCAGTGGCGGTTGGAGGACAGCACCGCCACTGATAACCTAGTTATCAGTGACGGTTCTATCCTCCAACCGCCATCGATAATATATTTTATCGATGGCGGTTCTATCCTCGAACCGCCATCGATATCGATTATCGATGGCGGTTCGAGGATAGAACCGCCACTGATATGTTTCCCGTCATTTTTAAAATAGAACCGTCACTGATAATTATCTTTGTGACGGTTCGAAAAAAACCGCCACAAATAGACCGTCACCTATTGCAGGTTTTGGCGTAGTGCCGGCGTCCATGGTGGGAACTACAAGTGTATTATTGTTGGCATTATTGTTTCCCCATTTTAAATTTCATATATTTTTTTGGAAAGGCAGCAGGAGCTGCTATTCATTAATGTAGAAGTAAGAAGATAAAACCAAGGTACATAACATAGGGCTTGAAGCCCCAAAACAACGACTAATAGGGATTATTGTACATCATAAAAGGCTACTAAGGGCAAAGCACGGATTGGAAGGTTGAGCTACCGGTGCTGAAGCGCTCTCTGCCTTTGTTGAACTTCCTCTCGAATAAGATCAAGCACCTGCTGCACATCAGACACTTGTGCTGAAAAGTTCTCCGGTTTCATTCTTTCCGAAGAATGCAACACACGGAGATGAAGATCGTGTTGAGGTCTCGCCGATCCTGCTTAGGAACATTTGTGGAGAAACTTTCCCACCAGTCTGTTATGCTATGGATTTGCTTGTGGATTCTGAAAACCGCGCGTGTCGTCCAGGTTGCTACTTTCTCCCACATCTCTTTTGCCAAGACGATATTGAAGCACAGGCGTCGAGCCGTCTCCGATTCCTGGTCACAAAACAGGCAATGTTCGTTGTGTGGCCATTCCCGGAGGTCCAGCTTGTCCGCGGTCACAGAATCTTGGATTTGATAAAAAAAAACCATGCATAAAGCTTGCATTTGTTCTCAGCTTTGTCCCTCCAAATTAAATCAGCCTTAAAGGTAAGAAAAGAGCCGTTCAACGTGAATACTAGAAGCGAGTTATATTGCCATCTCCTACGGTGATCTTGCTGGAGGCCGCAAATAGTTGCTCATCCGTTTTGTCAACCGACAAATCCATCCCTACCCACGATCTCGACTGTTCAGTCCAAGATTTCCATCCATCTCAAACACACAAGCTGGGCTGAATTTTGTCGATCAAATCCTTCACACCGAGGCCTCCTAATTTCTTCCGTCCACAAACCTTAACCCACATGACCAAACAAAGTCCACCATGTGCCTGTTTAGCCCATTTCCATAGAAAAGCTCGACGCAACTTGTCAATCTTCTTCGAGGCCTATTTTTTAAGCTGCAGTACAGAGGGGTCATAAATTGGAATCGAAGAGAATGCCGAGTTGACGAGCGTGACGCGTTCTGCCGACAATAAAAGTCCACCTGTAAGTCAAATAGCGAAAGCTATAAGATCATTTAACATAATTTGATTTAACCAGAAAGCAACTTTTGTATGTGAGAAACACAAATCCACCTTAAGACATACTGACTACTTGCAATATCAAATTTTCTCTCCTCTTTTCTTTCTTTACCTTTACAATTCTCTCAACGCTAATTGTGTACTATTTTTTTCTGTTCTTCTTATGCTTTAGATGTACGGAACGCTCTTTATATAGCGAAGGTGAGAAGCCAGAGCAACTCCTTACACTAAATAGGACAGTTTCCATGCCCTAAATCAATGAAACCGACTGTCAAAATCAATGAGTTTCCATACACTTAATCAATGAAACTGACTGTCATTTCAATGCCATGCGAAACTGACTGTCACCTCGATGCCATGACAAGCTGAGTGTCATTTCAATGCTATGCTCTAAGTATTAATTCTTATTGCAGTTATACTTAAATACATACATGAAAACTGATGCTTAGAAGTAATTCCTCTATAGCATTATACATAATAACACTAATTATTACACAATTAAATATTTGGAAGGGAGAGGAGAGGGATTTTAAACCCTATGATTCTTAATTTTTTTAGTCTAGCAACCATCACACTTAGACCTTTTTATTATAAGAACTATTCTGTAAATTACACGGGCATATTATGTTAAAATAATTAATAATATCCCACTTGGCCCTTGTAAAAATGTGACGATTCGATAAACTTTTATATGTACACCTTTCATCAAATCTATCAAATCATCGCTAAATTGAATTGTGGCGACACAATCATGGTGGTCACAAATCATACAGTGATAATATATCTTTCATGCATAACAACCGACATAATTCAAACTAAACTTAATGGGAAACTTTCATTGTTATCCATCACTACCATAATTGTATACGTGATAATATGAACAACCAGCAAAGCAATACTTTTATTGAATTCATAAGTTCATAAAAGCACAAGCAATTCAAAGATATATATATATATATACTCATCATGCTAATAAGGTTTTATCTGTAATGCCTATGCTCTCAACATGGCCACTAAAAGTCTTGGGTGGTAGTCCCTTAGTTAGCGATTTTGCTATAATCAGTTTTGTACCAATCTGCTCGATTGATACCTTCGCTTTTGCACTTTTTCTTTTACCGTTAAGTACTTCAAATCCATATGTTTTACTCCTTTTGAGTACTTATCATTTTTGGAGAAAAAGACTGTAGTGGAGTTGTCACAATAAATCCTTAAAAGCCTTTCAATATTATCAACAATATGAAGGCCGGACACAAAATTCCGCAGCCACAGTGATTGAATAGTGGCCTCAAAGCACGCCACAAATCCAGCCTCTATAGTGGAAGTAGCAATGACAGATTGCTTTCCACTCTTCCATGAAATTGCTCCTCCATCCTAAAGGAACAAATAGCTGAATGTGGACTTCCTCGAGCCCACAGATCTGGGATAATCTGAATATGAGTAGTCAATCACCTCAAGATGACTCGATCTCTTGTATGTGAGCATGTGATCCTTCGTGCCTTGCAAATACTGAAAAACCTTCTTCGTAGCTTTCCAATGATCCATTCCAGGATTACATTGATATCGACCAAGCATTCCAACAGCAAAGCTGATATCTGGTCGAGTGCATGTCGAAGCATACATTAAGCTCCCAACAATTGATGCATATGGAATAGATTCCATCTCCTTTCATTCCAAATCATTGTTTGGACATTACATTTCACTAAACTTGTCCACTTTTTGAACTGGAACAATTCCCGCGAAGCAATTTTCTATTCTAAATCTCTCCAATATTTTGTTAATGTAACCTTTCTAAGATAGTGCCAATAATCTTTGTTTTCTATCATAGAATATTTCTATTCCAATCACATAGGATGCCTCACCCACATCCTTTATTTCAAAATAATTGGAGAGAAATTTCTTTACATCATGCAACAAAGATTTATCATTAGTAGCAAACAGAATGTCGTCAACATATAGGATCAAAATAATAAACTTGCTCCCACTAACCTTCGTGTAGATACACCGATCAACGGTATTCTCTACAAAACCATACATCAAAATGGTATTATTGAACTTTATATATACCATTGCCGGGAAGCTTATTTTAGCCCATATATTGACTTATTTAATTTGCACACCAAATTTTCCTTTTTTGGAGCCAAGAATTCTTGAGTTGGTTCATATATACTTCTTTATCCAAATCACTATTTAGAAAAGAGGTATTCACATCCATCTGATAAATCTCCAAATCATAATGTGCCACCAGAGCTAAAATAGTGCTCAAAGAGTCCTTTGAAACTAGAGAGGAGGTTTCCTTGTAGTTAACACCTTCCTTTTGAGTGTAACCTTTGATGATAGGTCTAGTCTTATATCTTTTAATATTGCTTTTGAGTCGCGTTTGGTCTTAAAGACCCATTTACACCTGACTTATTTGGAACTTTGGGGCAACTTGACTAGTTTCCATACTTTATTGTCATCCATTGATTTCAACACTTCTTTCAGGTATCAAATCACTTTTCAGAATTATCACATTCCATGGCTTGCTTAAATGAGAATGGGTCATTTTCGATACTCAAGCCACATAATCATCAGAAATAGCTGGTCTTTTATTCCGCATGCACCTTCACACTATTCTTTCATGTGGAATTTCCTTTTTAGTTGTGACTTGCATATTAGTAGCTGGTTCAATAGTTGTATTTTCTACAGTGTTGTGTAACGGTGATATAACAATGATAGGAGTAGGGTTGAACTGAATTTCTTTGATATCCACTTTTCGTGGATCACCACTCCCACCGATTTCACCATTCTTAATGAACCTAGCATTTCCAAACTCAACTATTCTTATACTTTGATTAAACAGTAAAATCTGTACCCTTTTGATTTTTTAGGAAAGCCGATGAAGTAACCACTAATGCTCCTTGCATCGAGGTTCTTTTCATGTGGATTATATACACTTACTTCTGTTGGGCAGCCCCAAACATGCAGGTGCCTCAAGTTAGGTTTCGTTCCCAATCATAGTTCATAAAGAATCTTATGACTAACTTACTAGGAACCCTATTTAGGAAGTACCACTACTACAGAGAAAACTATTACAGACGGTTCGAAAACGTCATCACAGACGGTAAGCATGTGTTAGTGATAATACGACACATATCATAAATGGTTTCCGAACCGACTGTGAAAACACATATCACATATAATTTTTAACTAGAATCGTCTGTGATATGTGTTTTGATAGACGGTTTGTAAATATAACCATCTGTGATATGAGTTTATCACAGATGGTTTTTAAATAGAACCATATATGATATGTTTTTTCCCCTTAACTCTCTTGGCACAACTTCCATGATTAGTATCTCTTGATCGAAATTTTATTCTCCTTAGATATTTCTACAATGACATTTACAAGGCACAACCAGTTATAGATTTTGCAATTGAATATCAAAACATCCTAGATACATGGAGGCAACAACTTGTCTGATGAGGATGGTCTTAAAATATTAAAATTGAATATTAAACTAGAGTGATCCTGTTCCTATACAAGACCAAAGTGAAAATAGGTTGCATATGGTATTCTCATTCGGGGATGAGGATGAAGTCGAAGATAAATCAGAGCTGACAACTTTTCAGGACGAACTGTGGATGGAATTTGATTTTGCCTTGGAATCCATCAACATTAGAATAAGAAAGGTGATGAAAGTGCTACAAATGTTCATATTTTAAGACCCTCCTCATTAGACAAGCTGTTGCCTCAATGCATCTAGGATGTTTTGATATTTAATTGTAAAATCTATAACTGGTTGTGTCTTGTAAATGTCATTGCAGAAATATCTAAAGAGAAGAAAATTTTGGACAACAGATACTAATCATGGAAGTTCTGCCAAGAGAGGTAGGGAAAAAACATTATTTCATAGTTCAAGATAAGAAGACCTTACCACAAATATGATAACGAAATATTTCATAGTTCAGGTGACAATACATTAAAAAAATATGCTACCACAAATATCAACAAGCATACATTGAGAAACCACATTATTTCATAGTTCAAGATAAGAAGACCTTAGAGTTTTTTCATGTCTTCCATCATATGTGTCATAGCTTCCGCAATAGAGGCTTTTTGGTTCTCTCTAAAGTTTCACAACTCTAGTACAGTGCCGATTTGTTTGACACCAATAACCGATTGATGTCTAGTCATATCTCTTAATCCCTACAAAAGCGATCGTGTTGTTGTGAAAAGGATGTCTTGGTATATTATTACTAACCACGTCTAATTAAATACTAGAAACCTTTATATTACCTCTATAAGCTTAGCTTTGGCTTCTTCTAGCTCTGCATTAGCCCTGCGGTCCTTAATGTGAGTGCCATGCTAAGGGATTCAATATCCTGTAATTTGTCATCTATGTCTTTCAGTTCTTGTTTTATCTCATAAATCTTTTCAGTTAACTCAGACTTGCCATTCAGTTGTTCAATCTCCATCTCAAGTTTTTGTTTAGCTTCTAACAGCTTTTCCATGCCGTTCTTGTTGGAAATATGCCCTAGAGGTAATCATAGAGATGATTATATTTCCATAAATGTTCATAAACTATGAGATTGTTCTTTGAATAACATCATGGATATTGATTAATAAGTACGTGACTTGTTTGTGAAACTCTAGATTCATCTTTATGATGTTTATTCTAAAAGTGATCCCTAGTCGATAAACATATGAGGACAGATATGAATAGACTAGCTTATGTATTGGTTGATGACCATGTTTCACAGGTCATAGATATGGAGATATCAAACCAATAATATGAACACATGTTGGAGAACATGAAGTTGGATCGACCCACCTTGAGACACTGTGAGAACGTTGTTATATTTCATGTCATCAGTTCGTCTCATATACGACGTGTATGCTATATCCTTCTACTTGAGATTGTCGATGTTCTCAAGATGCGTAATAGCTTACTTAGGGGTCATCAAACGCTATCCGTGAATCGGGTAGTTATAAAGATGGTTTTCGGGTTTGTCATGAAACATCTTTGCGAGGCGTGGTCGATCAAGATAGGATTTGCCCCTCCATACAATGGGAGAGATATCTCTAGGCCTCTCGAGTGGTTGGATTCGTAAACGCATGGCCATGTTACTCGAGTCATCAAGTCAAAAGTTAACTCAATGTATTCGGGAATCGAGTCACGGTATTGAGAAAGAGTGGTCGAGCCATCCAAATAAGGATGACAACAACTCGCCTTAGGTTTGACCGATATCGTGAGGCAAAAGGAAATGCATATAGGACATTGTTGAGGTTCGCCCAATCTTTACATGTACTTGGGAATCGGCACGTCTTACTAGGGGCCACTACCGGTTATTGGTCGAGTAAGAGTATTCGAGCTATGTCTAGTCGAGTAGGAGTACTCGAGCCATGACTGGTCGAATAAGGATACTCGATCTATGTCTGGTCGAGTAGAAGTACTCGAGCCATGTCTAGTTGAGTAGGAATACTCGGGCCATATCCAAGTGCATGTGAACCTATAGGGTCACACACTTAAGGGGTCAGAACCAATTTGGATAGGGATCCGAGTTGTAATGGGCTTAGAGTTCCTAATAGGCTTCAAAGGTTGAAACCCGTTATGGGACGTCTATATAAAGGGAGGAGGTAGTGCTAGCTTTGAAAAAAAGGTAAGACGATACGAATTCGGAATTCCTCCTAGCCGCCACCCTCCTTCGCCCAAAACCGCATACGGGCGCTAGCACTCGGTGTGTGGTATTCCCTGCCTGACGTGTGGATACCTTGGAGGCGCATCGCAAGCTTCAATGCTAGGACGATCCACAACCTGCGTCTCTCACAAGAAGCTGTTGGAGGAGACACGAGGCTAGTACGACTACGTCTGCACCACCATGCTACATCGACTCTACTTCCGCTACCGGTCTGCGCGTCGAGTGGTAATTCTGTTATCTATAACTTGCAGTGGTTCCTTAGTTACACGGTAGAAAATTTTGATTTTTCGGTAGAGTAGCCTACCTGTTCCCCAGTAGTTCTCACATATCAGAACAATAGACCGATCAAAGTAGTGGCAATGAGAATTTCAATGTTTTGCATAAAATAAATTCACAAACAATAACTACTACAAATAATGTTAACTAAGTTTTGCCACGTCAAGTGCAAGAATCTATCTGAGCATGCATAAGATTGGTCAATTTGGCAATGTTGCATCAAGATTTAATACAATGTGTTCTTAAATATCATTGACTATCTAATTCCATGCATTCATCAATACACAAAGCCTTTACTAATTGACCATTTGCAAAGAAGCTAATTGACAACAAAGTGATGCAAACTCGCTTGTAGAGACAGCTCATATTAATATTTTAGCCTAGATTGTGTTTCATTTATGTATCAAATGTGTTTCTATATTGTGTTTCATATTAATTATGTCTTCTACAAAAAGTAAATATATAATTTCTCGGATCTCCTCATATGAAATTATACTGGTAAGTTTTTTAAATCAATTAATTACATTGCACCCCTGTAAGGAGGTATGCAGAGGAGCACCATTGCAGTCCGAGGTTCATGCTTACTAAATAAAGAATCAGAATTATGATAGGTAAGCTGGCCTATGATCATCACATGCATGCATAAATTCATATACTAGACTTGCTGCCAATATGAACATACATTTGATAACAAAGGTCCAGAATACCACATGACAATCAATGCAAATAACACATACTTTTATTCATAAAATAGATCTAGTAATCAGAGACTAAAAAAATTGATCTATTTTTGAACCTAAGTCTAAGTGAAGATATCTTTTCGGGTATGCCTACATCTCATACAAACATCTTTCGCATCCCTTACCTAAATAATGCCAGTATGTTGAATTTGTCAATCAGCGAGATTTGTTTTAGGATTTTAGTTATTATCCTTGAACATTCAGTATATTTTGGTGTCCAAATATTCAGCATTCAAATGATTGTACCACACATGACGAGGAAATGAGAGCATTATTCATTTGCAGTTTTGCATCGTTGCATGCGTGTACGGGCTCGAGGGGACTCATCAAATCAAACGGACCACGGGCTCAAGGGGAGGAGGAGGATGCTGGGGAGGAGATCATCAAGGGGAGGTCGCTGGGGAGGAGGACGCTTGGGGGCTAAGGTTTGGGGTAGGGGAAATGCACTGCATGTTAAGTTTTGCGTGATGAACGTCGGTATCTTTATAATGGTGTGTTCGTATCATAGATGGTCCGTGGGTTAGAACCATCTATGATGTGTAGATATCACATACGGTTTGTGAGTAAAATCGTCTGTGGTTTATCACAGACGGTTTTAACCACGAACCATCTGTGCTATAACATTACTACAGACGGTTCTTAGCGAAACCAGTAATTTTGACGGTCGCGCTTGTAAAACTATCTGTGATTAGATTTAACATAGACAATTTTTGAAAATCATCAATAATGAAAGGTCTAATATAATCCTTTGTATAGTAGTGTACACAGCAGTCCTTAATACATGCATCCACAAAGATAAGAGCATATCACTGTAACTTAACATGCTCCTAACCATTTTCATGAGAGTACGATTCCGTCTTTCAGCCACCCCATTTTGTTGAGGTATTTTGGGCATTGTATATTGTCGGGATCTAAATATGCAAATCTGGACCATCCATATATATCGCACTAGTACAGGATCATACTAGTGCAGACATGCTCAACATAGATGAATATCACAATCATACACAGGGAAAACATAATAAAAGACTTCATATATTAATTATAACTCGTTGACCGACCTTATGGTCAACTTACATGAATATGCTATGTAGGGCTAAACTAAGAACTTTAAACTAAATTGCAAATGAAAAGAAAACGTAGATGACCTTTCAAAGATACTATAGGCAACTAACAAGGCTCGTGACCCTAAACATTTGTCTCTCCTCGTACTCCTCCGTAGTGGTGTAGACTTCTCAACCGGTGAGGGTTTGTTGTTGGCAAGGGTGAGTACTTAAAACACTCAACAAGTTGTACACAGAATATAATTTTATCATAACTATATGCAAGGGTTATTCCAATGGAATGGCTAACATGGTTATTTTGTAGTAGAGTAGCATTTACAAATGAATACAATAAATAGACTGAAAAGACAGTAAAACAAATAACAATAATAAATAACTTTCAGCATTTCTCAAATAAACATGGTATCCAGTCCTAAGTCATATTCCAAACTTTCCAATGGCATCCTGCCTTCCCATCCAAGTTTTCAATTTATAAAATCTAACCCTTGATTGTAATTCCCGCGCATTGCTCAATACCGCGAGCATGGCTATCCGAATAGATATTACACTCTGCAGAGGTTATGCGCTTTACAGACGACATGAACATCTCTTTGTGCAACGTCATTAGCACACTTCCTTTTGTGTGACGCAGAAAGATCATGACAAAGCCTTTATAATATTTTGGCTTAACCCAGTACTACCTGCTAAGGTTACAACACTGAAGGGACTGGTTACCACAACATGGTCCCCTCTTACACCATGTGAGTTGATCCGTAAACCCGGAAGTCACACCAACACTAGTAGTACCAAAGATAAGACATTGCAAATTAATTAACTAGGTCCGTCCCATTCCGCATAAGTGGTTGTATGTTTGACTCAGTCAAATGCTTGCAAGGTTGTCCTTAATATGACCGAGGCAAGACTTTCGAAACCCTTTGCCCTTCTAGCCCACCTTGGTACACGCCCTTGCCCTAATCTAAATGATTACCACCCGAGTTGATTACCAAGCACCACGTGCCATCAACAAGTCAACATCGTTGTGCAACCTCTCCATCACTACAACTCAACATCTGTAACATCCCAAAATTTTCTTTTATAGGATTTATTATGTTTTTCCCTTTTTATGAATTTTTTGGGATTTTATTTAATTTATTTCGTATATGTTGAATAAAGCCTTTTGTCATCTTTTATTTATTTATTGAAAAATAATAATGACCTTTTGTTGGAAATATTTTATTTGAGTTCTAAATATATTAAAATACTTTCTGGATTTAACCTGATATTTTGCAATTTATTTGAACTTTGTTTATTTATCTGAATTGTTTTTATTCGAAAAGGATTTAAAAATCTCATGAATAGTGTTGAGTCAAAATTTGCCCGGTCCTACCCGTTTTCCCGCGCCGCTGGCCCACGTGGTCCATCCTGCCGCCAAACCATAGCCGCCGCACCGCACGTTTGGACCGTTGGATCCCGATCCAACCGTCATTCCTCACCCTCGTTGTCGCGCGTCGCTAGCAGCCCAATCGGATTCGCGTGGAAGACCAGGATTTTGCCACGTCAGTTCATCGTATCCGGATTGAATCTCCATCGCCATCGATGAATCCGTTTGGGTCTCTACGCCCTACACGGAAGCCGAGGGCCCTATTTAATGCATCGTCGTTGCCTCTGGAACCCTCGCCTTGATCCACACCTTTTGACCTAGCGCGCGCCTGCCAAGTCACCGTCATTCACCCGTGAGCTAGCCAAAGTTGCAACTTCGTTCACCACGGTTTTGCTTCGCTTCGCTGTCGTCGAGCCGTTTTTGTGGAGGGTGAAAACGCTGCCAGAGTCTCGCCATTGCGCCATCCCATTGGTCTTTGTCTTCGTTGTCGGTGAGCTTCCTTCGCCGTGCCATGTCTGCCGTCGACAAAGCTCGATGACCGTCAGATCCAGATCGGAAGGTCTGAGTTCCACTGTGTGTCACCCCTGCAGTGCGCCTTGCGCCCCCGCATCACCGCCAGGCCTAACTTCTGGATCTTAATCGTGCGGTCCTGCCCATGCCATTCGCCTGGCGAGCCGCGTAGCCGCGTCGTTCCATCTCGCCGCGGGTCATCTGTCGTTCGATTTACAATCAAGTGCTAGATCTATGCCACATGTCGCCTCCATAGTAGATCAGAGCCACATTGCGTCAGTTGATCTTGGCTGTCCGTTTTGATTTGGGCGGACGAGATTGCACCAAGCCTTGCGTCAGTAGCGTCACGCCACGTGTCGCATCGTGATTGGGCCGCGTGCCACCACTGAAGCCATGGATTGCATCAGCCGGCGTGCACGCATAGTGCCACTGGTGCATGGTGGACCGAGGCCGAACCGTGGACCGAGTCCATGCACCGATGATGCGTGTCGCCTTACGACAGGCCACGTGTCACCGACGCCAACGTGACTTCATAATCCGTTTTTTCGTAGAAAAATATTTTGGCCAAAAATCAATTTTCTGTGCTGACGTCGGCATGACTTCATAAATGCTATTTTCCCATATAAAAATAATTCGGTTAAATCCGGTTTTCCAATTTTTTTATTTATCCTTTATTTCAAATTTTGAATAGCTATATCTTTCTGATCCAAGCTCCGATTAAGGTTATTCTAGTTTCTAAAATTTGTAAAATCATGCTGTATTTAATGGTGAATTTTATTTAATTTTTGGAGTTGATCTTGCTCTCTGGTTTTGGTATTTATTGCTTTCTCTCTTTTTTTGCGTAGATGTCGAGTTGCCCGGTGAGTTTGTGATCGAGGAGCCAGTGCAAGATCAAGGTCTAGAGTAGGATTCGAGCTATTTGAAGGCAAGTTGTGCTTTAATCATATTGAACCCATGCTTTAAATATTATATTGTTTCAAAGTATTGCATGATAATTCAAATATAGCTTGTTTCAATTATGTTGGTTATAGTAATTCATCCAATTGTGATATATCCATCTTGCCATGTAATATATTGTATTTCATTTGTCACCCCACAATGGTTTCATACTAGTTGGTAGCTATAAATGCCATTGTGGGTAGTTAGAACGCAAGTAGTATGCTCAGCCATGCAACGAGTCATCATTTTATGTAAAAATGATTAATAGTTATGGAACGTGTTTATTAACTTGTGTGTCGGGTGTTGTCACACAATGTTGTTGTTGTTGATGTCACGTGGTGCATGGTAAAACAACTGGGGTGGTAAATGATTTAGATTGAGGCAAGTGGCAAGAATTTGTGGTGGGCCAATGTGGCATTTGGTCAGTCACAATGCTTTTTAATGGTATATGATGGTTGATGGTTATGATAATTTTTTGTTAGTCTTGTCTTGGTCAATTAAGGACTTAACTTTGCAAGAATTTGAACTGAGTCATTCATACAACCATATGTCTGTTATGGGACAGACCTAGCTGATTAATTTGTTATATCTAGACTTTGGTACTATCTTGGCAGTGTGGGTTTCGGGTATACGAGTAGACTCACATGGCGCAAGAGGGGGCCCTAGATGTGGTAACCAGTCCCACCAGTGTTGAACCTTAGCGAGTAGTATTGGGATTAGATAGGGCATTGGAAAGGCTTGTTATGATCACTCGCCTCTGTGGTGTATGATTGTATCTTGTGGGTAAAGTGTATAAATCTCTACAGAGTGTAAAACCTATTCGAATAGCCATGCTCACGGTATTGAGCATTGCTCGGTGATTACAATCAAGGGTTAGATATTATCAAAACAAATTTGGATATGGGTGTTGGATTACGGTTTAAGGTTATGAGTTGGTTATTGGAAAACAAATGAGAAATTTAATATTGTTATTATTTGTTTTACAGTCTTTCAATCTATTTATGCTATTCCTTTACAAATTTTGTTTTCTGCAAATTAACCATGTTAGCCAATCCTTTGTAATGAGCCATGCATATAGTATATTAGAGTTGCATTCTGTGCACAACTTGTTGAGTAATTTATGTACTCACCCATTGCAACAAAACATCACCAGTTGGAGAAGAAGCTACTCTTGAGGAGGAGTATCCGGAGGAGATGAATAACTAGCTTGCGATCCTTGTCCATTGCCTGTGGCAAATTAGAGGGTTTATCTATGAATAGGTTTATATTCCCGCTGCAGTTTATTTCTTTTCAGTCTTAGCCCTGCGAGACATATTCATGTAAGGTGGATAATAAGGTCGTCTAATAGTTATATTTAAACTAAAGGAGTCTTTATTGTGTTATCGTTGAGTATGATTGTAATAATCATTTATATTGAGCCTGTGTGCACTAGCGTGATCCTAGACTAGTGCAGAATACACAGAGGGTCTGGATTTGCATATTCGGGTCCCGACAAAATCATTGTGTGACAACACCTGACACACCAATTCCATAACACATGTTCCATAATCCATTAGTCAAGATTAAGTTGATATTCCAAAGTCATGAGATACACATGGCATGGCTAAGCAAACTAACATAGTCTAATCAACCGTACCCATGTTGATTTCAAATATTAATCAACTAATAATGAACCATCCTTGGGTGACAATTAATCATGGAATACAAATGAAAAGATAGGATATAATTCAATTGGGTAGATTAACTAGATCCAAACTATTTTGAAACAATCGTGCGCATAAAATATCATGCGTAATGTAAATCAACATAGCAATTTTGTAAAATTGGGTTCATATGATCAAAGCATAACTTGCCTTAGAAAAACTCTTGTTCTTGCTTTGGACCATGGTCTTGAGTCAACAATTCCTCCTCGGATGCTCCGAGCACTTCGACGTCTACGCGTAATGAGAGAAAACACCAAATAAATAAAAAATAGAAAGAAAACAAACTCCAAAAATCAAATAAAATTCACCATTAAATATATCTCAATTTTATAAATTTCTAGAAATTTGAATTGCCACAATCGGATCTTGTATGAGGAAGAACGGGCTCTTGAAATATTTAAAAATAAAGAAAATACATAAAAAGATAAAATCGGAATTAATTGAATTATTTTTAAATTGAAAAATCCGATTTATTGTGTCAGCACATAACCGAGCCAATCAGGAGCTGACACATGACCTGGTCTATGGACTTAGTCCATGGAATCCCCTCGGTCCACTGTGGACCGAGCATACTGTGTAGTGCACCGGCTGACGCAAGTGAGAATGTCAGGTGCACACGCGGCAAGATCTAACGGCGACACGCAGCACAAATCGATACACGACACGTGGCAAGATCATAACAACTAACCTAGATCCAACAGTCGAGGATACTGATGAGGTTTCAACACCGGCGCGGACAAGCGGCATGATCCGACCACTCGTTAAATATCGAGGCTGCAACAAAAGTGACACGCGCGATCATCTATGAACCTTACCAAATCTAATGGCTCACAAAGCTTCAACCCGGTGACATGGTGGCGGCGGTGCAACACATTGGCAGCGAGGACGATGACCTTGAAACGGCGAACCATGGCCTCCCGACGGCGTTAACTAGCGGATCTCAAGCATCTCATCGCGACGAGCTCGGTGACACCCTAGACGGTCGTAGAGAACCAACGACGGTGACTCGATCTCAAGAAAACCCATGGTAACTTGACTAATCTACTCCGACAGGCTTGATCTCGAAGACAACATCACCTCAGACGGTGTTCACTGGGGCAAACTGCGCGGCTTGAACTAGCGATACTCGGACGGGTGTTGATGCGGCATTTAAAGGCCTCGACATTTGCGCTCAAGTTGGAAACTGTTGGAACAGAACGCTAAAAAACTCTTGAGATAATTTTCTCTTTATTACTTCACGCTCTGCTCCATTACAAAACTCAGGCCTACCCCTATATTTATACCCAAAACCACAAACCTAAGAAACGGAATAGGATTCTACTTCCATGTCCTAGTTGGACTCCTCATCCTAAACTTTCTTAATACAAACTTTCCAAACTAAACCTTTCCTATTACAAGATTACTACTAACATTTTTCCCCCTAATCTTGTAATATCTTTGATCACGCCGTTCTTCTCACTCATCTCCAAGAACTTGTTCAGCTCGTTCCGTGTGTCTCGCTGCGTACATGAAACAACGTCGTCCTCTCCCGAGTCGCATACACTTGTACCCACCTTTGCGCCTTTCTGACGCCTGTTTTGCACCCACCTGGTGCCTCTGCGCCCTCGACGCTTCATCTTGCATCAACCTGGTGCCTCTGCACCTTCATGACGCCTGCTCGCACTCCACTGGTGTCTCTGCGCCTTCGACGTCGTGCTACGATCTGCGGAAAGATACGACTTGAAACAAAATACGCCGAGCATTGAACTATTGTTGTTTTGGGAGCTCTGTTTTCTATCTATTGCAAGCAATGCACACGAACTTTCTTCATTCTTTATTCCTTGCGTTGTGCACCTGGAAGCACGTCGCCTAGCGCTCTTTTATTTGCTTCAGCACGCAACATCTGGAGCTCTTGCAAGTAGCACATCATTTACGTTTCTCTTCTTCTTGCTATCCCAATGTCTGCATGCCGACGCGCGGCCAGAATTCAGGACTCCAGTGCTTCCTTTTTCCCTTTGCCGAACTGCTGCTCCACGCAGGTCGCAGCTGCATATGTTGATCACACGTGCTCGCGCTCCTCTGGTTTTGCTACGCAAGATGTCGCTTCCGATCCGCACGGCACTCGCCTTCTCTTCCTCGTGCTGTCCTCGTCCCGGCTTCTGCTCCTTGCTCGCGAGTAGCAATATGCCGCACGGAGCTTCTTCTGCTTGCTTGCACATGGCTTCAAGGAGAGCTTCTCTGTATTGCCTCACGCACAAGGAACTGCTCGGTCTTCTGTTGCCTTCTGTTTTCCTTTTGCTTTGCCGCTGGAAGCTGGGGGCGTAGCTATGCTGCCTGTATCTCGGGACGTACACCCGCACGTGGCCTGAGACTCTAGCTACACGTCGCTCGGTTGGCCACCCCCGGAGTCTCTTCTCCTGGGGGAGACGGTTTGATAAAAAAACCCTAAGCTCTGATACCAATTGTTGGAACAGAACGCTAAAAAACTCTTGAGATAATTTTCTCTTTATTACTTCACGCTCTGCTCCATTACAAAACTCAGGCCTACCCCTATATTTATACCTAAAACCACAAACCTAAGAAACGGAATAGGATTCTACTTCCATGTCCTAGTTGGACTCCTCATCCTAAACTTTCTTAATACAAACTTTCCAAACTAAACCTTTCCTATTACAAGATTACTACTAACAGAAACCGTGGCGACTACGGCATGGACTTCGTGTCAACGCTAGGGACAAAGGCGACACTAAGACTCCATCCGAGCTGTCCACATGGCGCTATAAGCGTGAGATGCGTCACAACGTAGAGTAATCTGGGTCGAACATGAAACTAACGGCCGTGATGTGCCAAAACTAGGATCCGGATCTTATCCTCTCCCAGCCGCACGAACTGACCCGATCTAACCGTTGACATCAGCCCTAGGGTTTCACTTAACCAACTTCGATCTCGGCCCCACGATCTCGATCCAACGGCGGGCGCTTAATCTTCTAGAAATCAGGTCGAATGGCTAGCGCGGGCTGGCGGCACCAGACTGGGTTGACGCGACTGGGCTAGGCCGTAACGGGTTTGTCCCAACACTATTACCAAATTTAAAAAACTTTTCGCATTAAAAAAATTCTAGAAATAGTTTAAGCCAAAATAATTAGTAAAAATACCAAATAAATTCTGAAAAATATTTTGAGACATTTGGAGCTCAAATAAAATATTTTTGGCAAAAATTTATTTAATATTTTTCATTATTTAAATACTTATCAAGAGTCCATATTCAAAATGATAAATAAATTCAGAAAATACATATTAAATCCTAATAAGCAAAAATTGGGATGTTACATATACTATGCACAAATGCCTTGGTTTTTAAGAAACTTTGCAAATGGACCTAAACATTGACCACTTTCATCAAACTTTCCAAAATATTCACCACCTCTATCTGACCTCACCACCTTGACTTTCCTATTGAGTTGTCTTTCCACCACATTAATGAACACATCTAGAATGCTCGTAGCTTGAGACTTTTCATGCAACATGTATAGGTAACAATAATGTAAGAAGTCATCAATAAAGGTGATAAAATATTTTTCTTGCCCCAGAGTGACATCAAATGGATCATAAATATCAGTTTGTATTAATTGTAATAGTTCACTACTTTTTGTAGTGGGTGCTTTGATATGTGTGAGGTTTGCTTGCCCATGATGCAATCCACACACACATTCCAATCAACAAAATCCAATAAGGTAAAATTTCACTTTTACTAACCTCAAAATCTTTCTTTGGATATGTGACCCAATCTTTTATGCCACAAAAAGCGAAACGCTCATTATGTGCACTACATTTGTTACCAATAATATGTTCAACATAAAACAAGGATTCAAAAATCTGTTAGTGTTATGCCCTTGAGGCAATCATTTAGATGATTGTAACATGACTATGTTTATGAATAATAATATGATTATTGGTCCAATGAATGTATATCATTGTATTGATCAACAAGTATGTGACTTGATTATGAAGCTCTTTACTTAATGATGTAATTCGATAAATATCTCTCGATCGGATATCATCGTATAGGACTACGATGAATAGATCAAGACATGTAGTGATCGATGATCATGCTTCATAGATCATGGGATATGGAGATATCATCTCTACATTGTGGACCATGTTGAAGAACATGGGTTAGATAGACCCGCTATGGGACAACTGCGAGAATGTTTCATTCTTATGTGTCATCAGTGTATCTCATACCTAGAAGATGTATGATCCTTAGACCTGAGATTGTCATATTCCCTACATGTGTAATAGTTTTCCTTGGGGCTATCAAACACTACTTCCTAACCGGATAGTTATAAAGGTAGCTTTCATGTTTACTATGAAACGTGCAGAGGAAGTGAGCGATCAAGATGGAATTTGCCACTCCAATGAAACGGAGATATATGACAAGGCCACTCGTGTGATATGATTAAGAAAGTGCATGGCCATGCCGTGATTGAGGAGTCAATCACAACTTATTAATATATCACGGATACGAGAGATGGATTGAATCATCAAAGGATGACATGCTTCTCGCCTTGAGATCAATCTTCATATACTTGGCAAAGGGATTATTACATGAGTTCTTTTGATAGGTTACATTCGATTTGATCACGGTATGTTTGGGAGTTGGCATACTTTGCAAGAAGCGCTACCAACTATTGGATTGAAAAGGAGTTTTCCGAATCCATGTCCAAACGTATGTGAACCTGCAGGGTCACACACTTAATGGGCTGGGACGCATTAATTTGGATTGGATCCGTAATTAATGAACCTCGTGGGCTTAGCATGCTGGTGGGCCCTGGTTTAGGGTTTCATCTCGTGGCTATATAAGGAGGGGAGGAGGGAGGGCGCAGGGTGTGCTTTCCACGGTTTAGGTTTGATTCACTTGAAACCCTAGCCTCCTCCTCTCGCCCTCGCCGAGCGACTAGGTGCTTGCACACGACGCACGGCGCGTTCCATCTCGGACGTGTGGACTATCGCGGTGGCGCTTTGCGCGGCCGCGCGCGAGGGCTCGCCCCTTGGACCCCGCCAGGGGTGCTGCCCCTCGGACCCCGGAGTCGTAGGGTTGCTTTTGTTTAACTCGTTTTTGCAGGGAATTATGTGAAATAGTATGGCCTATGTGTATGTGATGCATGTAATTTCCACATGGCTCGTGCGTGTTAAGCCATAAGGCTATTTAAATTGTATAACGACTGCGTGTCGACTTGTGATGCTTCAAACCCTCATGTAAAATTCATTATCAAAAGTTGTAAGGAGTTGCATCCATAATGATGAAGACGATGGCTAGGTGAACAAATCAAGCAAGGTGGCTAGGTGAACAACCAAGCATGATGATGGAGATCTTAATGCTAAGGGCCATGCTATTTCACACGACTTATTTTGATTTTACGTGGATGTGTGTTTTATCCTTGCTATTTTCTTTATGCTCATTGCATGTGATGCTATGTTCATAGTAATCTTTGTTCATCCTTATAGTTAAAAATCTTAAATCAAATTGTCCATCCAATTGTTGCACCTATCAAGAATTTAGATCGTTATTGATATGATTGCCAAAGTAGTATATCAATGGCTATCTCAATAGATTATAGGGATGTGTTGGACACATCACGCATAACAATGGCGATTTAAACGAGCTATCAAAACGGTTTTGGGCTTGAGGACATAAGTGGTTGGGATTTGATTTCAGTAATGAAGGAACCTATACAAGACAATTGGTGTCTAGGAAAACACACATGAGGCAGGTTTCTTAATTGGCACCGAATACGGAAGTGCTCCTCCTCATGTGAGCCCTTGGGGCGAGTTGACTGGCCATGAGTCAAGTTGATGGAGGCATTCATTACTTGTTTTCATACTCAACAAACAAGAGTTACATATGATGTAATTAGCAAAGGTGTTGCTTACCTATGTCATTAAATTTCTAGCAGTGATGCCAAAGCTCACTAGTGTTTAATGAATATGGATCTTGAATACTCACTATGTGTCTATAAAAGGACATAAAATAGGAGTGTCTTTAATTAAAAGTTTAATAAAAGTTTTACATAAACATAGTGCTTAGAATCTTTGCATATTTTTGTTGTAGTTCAATGGCACCTTCTCCTACTCTGCTACACTGGTTTTGCTTTGAGATCGGTTTTGGAAAGGAAAAACTGAATGGAACTAATTTTGTTGATTGGTATCGCAAACTGAGAATTGTTCTCAAGCATGAAAAGAAGGACTATGTTCTAGAGAATCCAATTCTGATGAACCGGTAGAAAATCTTGCTCATAATTTGAGGGTTGAATATGAAAAGCATGTTAATGCTTCAGAGGTCACTGTCTCATGCTAGTCACAATGGACTCGAGCTCCAAAAGCAATATGAGGACCAGGATGCTTACAATATGATTGTGGGCTTGAAGGGCATGTTTGGGAATCAAGCAAGAGCTGAGAGGTATGGTATCTCAAAGCTTTTATTTGCTTGTAAGTGGTCAAGGCGTCCGGTCGATCCTCATGTGATCAAGATGATTGGTTACATTGGGAGATTGGAAAACTTGAGTTTCCCTTAGCCTCGGTTTGGCCACGATGTTATTCTCCGTCTACGCCTCGAGCTTTGAGCCATTCATTATGAATTTTCATATGAATAGCATGGAGAAGAGCCTAACCGAGCTACATGGGATGCTCAAGGTCATGAGGAAAGCATTAAGAAAAACTCAATCATGTGATGATGGTTGAAAACAACTGCTTTCAAAAGGAGAAAGGCTAAGGCTGGGGGAACGGGAAAGAGCAAGGGCAAGGCTCAAGATGAGATCGCGAGCCTCAAAACTAAGCTTCAGAAGCTTAAAGTTGGCCCTCAACCTGATACCCAATGCTTCTATTGCAAGAAATCGGGGCATTGGAAACGGGCTGCGAAAAGTACAGCGAGATAAGAAGAATGGAAATGTGGTTTCCACTTGGTATTAATGTTATAGAAATTAATCTTGCTACTTCTTCACTCAGCTCATGGGTATATGATACCGGTTCGGTTGCTCACATTTGCAATTCGTTGCGGGGTGATAAAGAGTAGAGACTTGGCAAAGGAGAAGTGGATCTTCGCGTGAGGAATAAAGCAAGAGTTCTTTGGTCTTGCTGTTGGCACATACCCATTGCATTTGCCTTGAGGATTAGTTTTAGAACTCAATAATTGTTATTTTGTTCCATCTTTGAGTAGAAACATTATTTCATCTTCTTGTTTGGAACATGAAGGTTATGATTTGAATAAAGAACTTTGTTTGTTCAATATTTTTGAATGATATGTATTATGGTCGTTGCCCCATGGTGGATGGGTTGTACGTCCTTGAACTCAAGAAAACCTGTCTATAATATTAATGTAAAAAGGCACCGCCTAATGATTTGAACCCTACCTTTTTGTGGCATTGTCGCTTAGGTCATATAAATGAGAAGCGCATGAAGAAGCTCCATGGTGATGGACTTCTAACCTCATTTGATTTTGAATCATTTGAAACATGTGAATCTTGTTTACTTGGCAAGATGACAAAAGCCCCTTTCACAAGGTTTTAGTGAGAGAGCAAGTGAATTATTGGCCCTAGTACATACTGATGTATGTGGACCAATGAGCTCGATTGCTAGGGGTGGGTTTAATACTTTGTAACTTTTACCGATGACTTCAGTAGATATGGATATATCTATTTAATGAGGCATAAATCTGAAACTTTTGAAAGGTTCAAAGAGTTTCAGAACGAAGTACAAAATCAACTTGGCAAAACAATAAAACACTTACGATCCGATCGTGGTGGCGAATACTTGAGCCAAGAGTTTGGTGATCATTTAAAGCAATGTGGAATCGTTCCGCAACTTACTCCGCCAGGAACACCTCAATGGAATGGTGTGTCCGAACGACGAAACGGACTTTATTAGATATGGTTCGGTCAATGATTAGCCAAACAGATCTGCCATTATCCTTTTGGGGTTTCGCTCTAGAGACAGCTGCGTTCACTTTGAATAGGGTCCCATCAAAATCCGTTGAGAAGACGCCATATGAGATATGGACTTGGAGAAGACCCATGTTGTCATTTCTCAAGATATGGGGATGTGAGGCTTATGTAAAACGTTTACAATCAGATAAACTCGCACCTAAATCAGAAAAATGCTTTTTTGTGGGGTATCCTAAAGAAACAAAAGGATATTACTTTTACAAAAGAAACGAGAACAAAGTTTTTGTTGCTCGAAATGGTGTCTTTTTGGAGAAAGAGTTTCTTTCAAAAGAAATCAGTAGGAGTGATGTGTATCTTGATGAAGTTCGAGAATCACATGAATATGTTCAAGCTACCTCTGAACCTTCACAAGATATACAAAGTGTTGTACAACTTTGTGGAAGAGACTCCAGCCCCACGTAGGTCGGGGAGGCCACGTCATGTACCTATTAGATATGGGAATGACATATTATTGTTGGACAATGATGAGCCCACGACTTATGAAGAAGCAATGATGGACCCAAACTCCGAAAAATGGCTTGAAGCCATGAGATCCGAAATTCAATCCATGCATGACAATCAAGTTTGGAACTTGGTCGATTCACCTGATGGTGTAAAACCATTGAGTGCAAATGGATTTTCAAGAAAAAGATAGACGTAGATGGAAATGTTCAGATCTATAAGGCACGGTTGGTGGCAAAGGGTTTCAAACAAGTTCAAGGAGTTGACTATGATGAAACTTTCTCACCGGTAGCCATGCTCAAGTCTGTCCGGATCATTTTAGCTATTGCTGCATATTTTGATTATGAAATATGGCAGATGGATGTCAAAACAGCCTTCCTTAATGGGAATCTTTCTGAGGATGTATACATGATACAACCTGAAGGCTTTGTTGATCCTAAATATGCTAAAAGGGTATGCAAGCTTCAAAGATCCATTTATGGGTTAAAGCAAGCATCTAGGAGTTGGAACATTCGTTTTGATGAAGTAGTCAAAGGTTTTGACTTTATCAAAAATGAAGAAGAGCCTTGTGTTTACAAGAAGGCTAGTGGGAGCGCACTTGTATTTCTGATTTTGTATGTGGATGACATATTATTAATCGGGAATGACATTCCTATGCTTGAAGATGTTAAGACTTCATTGAAAAGGAGTTTCTCAATGAAGGACTTGGGAGAAGCATGCTATATCTTGGGCATAAAAATCTATAGAGATAGATCAAAAAGGTTAATTGGATTAAGTCAGGAAACGTACATTGACAAGATATTGAAAAGGTTCAATATGCATGAATCCAAGAGAGGTTTCATGCCAATGTCACATGGCATCGATCTCGCAAGAATCGGTGTCCTTCGACATCGATGAGCGAGACAGATGAGCAAGATTCCATATGCTTCAGCTATTGGGTCTATTATGTATGCCATGATCTGTACACGCCCAGATGTCTCATATGCTCTAAGTGTCATGAGCAGATACCAAGCGGATCCTGGTGATGGTCATTGGATAGCCGTAAAAATATCCTGAAGTACTTGAGAAGAACTAAGGGTATGTTCCTTGTTTTGGAGGTGAGGAAGATCTGGTTGCAAAGGGTTACACCGATGCAAGCTTCCAAACCGACAAAGATGATTTTCGATCGCAATCCGGGTTTGTGTTTACACTTAATGGAGGAGCGATGGTGGAAGAGTTCCAAGCAAAACACGGTGGCCGACTCTACGATGAAGCGGAGTACATTGCGGCCGGAGGCCGCAAAGGAGGCTGTGTGGATTAAGAAGTTTATCACGAGCTTGGTGTGGTCGCTAGTGTCTCTAGTCCAATGGACATCTATTGTGATAATAGTGGTGCCATTGCACAAGCAAAAGAGCCTAGATCACATCAAAGTCTAAACACATACTCCGCCGCTTTCACCTTATTCGCGAGATTGTGGATAGAGGTGACGTCGAGAATATGCAAAGTACATACGGAAGCCAATGTGGCCGATCCGTTGACAAAGCCACCGCCACGACCTAAGCATGAGGCGCACACAAGGTCTATTGGTATTAGATACTTAATTGATTGACTCAAGTGCAAGTGGGAGATTGTTAGTGTTATGCCCTTGAGGCAATCATTTAGATGATTGTAACATGACTATGTTTATGAATAATAATATGATTATTGGTCCAATGAATGTATATCATTGTATTGATCAACAAGTATGTGACTTGATTATGAAGCTCTTTACTTAATGATGTAATTCGATAAATATCTCGATCGGATATCATCGTATAGGACTACGATGAATAGATCGGCACATGTAGTGATCGATGATCATGCTTCATAGATCATGGGATATGGAGATATCATCTCTACATTGTGGACCATGTTGAAGAACATGGGTTAGATAGACCCGCTATGGGACAACTGCGAGAATGTTTCATTCTTATGTGTCATCGATGTATCTCATACCTAGAAGATGTATGATCCTTAGACCTGAGATTGTCATATTCCCTACATGTGTAATAGTTTTCCTTGGGGCTATCAAACACTACTTCCTAACCGGATAGTTATAAAGGTAGCTTTCATGTTTACTATGAAACGTGCAGAGGAAGTGAGCGATCAAGATGGAATTTGCCACTCCAATGAAACGGAGATATATGACAAGGCCACTCGTGTGATATGATTAAGAAAGTGCATGGCCATGCCGTGATTGAGGAGTCAATCACAACTTATTAATATATCACGGATACGAGAGATGGATTGAATCATCAAAGGATGACATGCTTCGCCTTGAGATCAATCTTCATATACTTGGCAAAGGGATTATTACATGAGTTCTTTTGATAGGTTCATTCGATTTGATCACAGTATGTTTGGGAGTTGGCATACTTTGCAAGAAGCCGCTACCAACTATTGGATTGAAAAGGAGTTTTCGAATCCATGTCCAAACGTATGTGAACTGCAGGTCACACACTTAATGGGTGGGACGCATTAATTTGGATTGGATCCGTAATTAATGAACCTCGTGGGCTTAGCATCTTTGGTGGGCCCCGGTTTAGGGTTTCATCTCGTGGCTATATAAGGAGGGAGGAGGGAGGCGCAGGTGTGCTTTCCACGGTTTAGGTTTGATTCACTTGAAACCCTAGCCTCCTCCTCTCTTGCCCCGCCGAGCGACTAGGTGCTTGCACACGACGCACGCGGCGTTCCATCTCGGACGTGTGGACTCTCGCGGTGACGTCTTGTGACCGCCGAGGTGGGCTCGCCCTTGGACCCCGCCAGAAGTGCTGCCCCTCGGACCTGAGTCGTAGGGTTGCTTTTGTTTAACCTCGTTTTTGCAGGAATTATGTGAAATAGTATGGCCTATGTGTATGTGATGCATGTAATTTCCACATGGCTCTGCGTGCGTGTTAAGCCATAAGGCTATTTAAATTGTATAACGACTGCGTGTCGACTTGTGATGCTTCAAACCCTCATGTAAAATTCATTATCAAAAGTTGTAAGGAGTTGCATCCATAATGATGAAGACGATGGCTAGGTGAACAAATCAAGCAAGGTGGCTAGGTGAACAACCAAGCATGATGATGGAGATCTTAATGCTAAGGGCCATGCTATTTCACGACTTATTTTGATTTTCGTGGATGTGTGTTTTATCCTTGCTATTTTCTTTATGCTCATTGCATGTGATGCTATGTTCATAGTAATCTTTGTTCATCCTTATAGTTAAAAATCTTAAATCAAATTGTCCATCCAATTGTTGCACCTATCAAGAATTTAGATCGTTATTGATATGACTGCCAAAGTAGTATATCAATGGCTATCTCAATAGATGATAGGGATGTGTTGGACACATCACGCATAACAATGGCGATTTAAACGAGCTATCAAAACGGTTTTGGGCTTGAGGACATAAGTGGTTGGGATTTGATTTGATAATGAAGGAACCTATACAAGACAATTGGTGTCTAGGAAAACACACATGAGGCAGGTTTCTTAATTGGCACCCGAATACGGAAGTGCTCCTCCTCATGTGAGCCCTTGGGGCGAGTTGACTGGCCATGAGTCAAGTTGATGGAGGCATTCATTACTTGTTTTCATACTCAACAAACAAGAGTTACATATGATGTAATTAGCAAAGGTGTTGCTTACCTATGTCATTAAATTTCTAGCAAGTGATGCCAAAGCTCACTAGTGTTTAATGAATATGGATCTTGAATACTCACTATGTGTCTATAAAAGGACATAAAATAGGAGTGTCTTTAATTAAAAGTTTAATAAAAGTTTTACATAAACATAGTGCTTAGAATCTTTGCATATTTTTGTTGTAGTTCAATGGCACCTTCTCCTACTCCTGCTACACTGGTTTTGCTTTGAGATCGGTTTTGGAAAGGGAAAACTGAATGGAACTAATTTTGTTGATTGGTATCGCAACCTGAGAATTGTTCTCAAGCATGAAAAGAAGGACTATGTTCTAGAGAATCCAATTCTGATGAACTGTAGAAAATGTCGCTCGCAATTTGAGGGTTGAATATGAAAAGCATGTTAATGCTTCAGAGAGGTCATTGTCTCATGCTAGTCACAATGGACTCGAGCTCCAAAAGCAATATGAGGACCAGGATGCTTACAATATGATTGTGGGCTTGAAGGGCATGTTTGGGAATCAAGCAAGAGCTGAGAGGTATGGTATCTCAAAGCTTTTATTTGCTTGTAAGTGGTCAAGGCGATCCGTCGATCCTCATGTGATCAAGATGATTGGTTACATTGGGAGATTGGAAAACTTGAGTTTCCCTTAGCCTCGGTTTGGCCACAGATGTTATTCTCCAGTCTCTGCCTCAGAGCTTTGAGCCATTCATTATGAATTTTCATATGAATAGCATGGAGAAGAGCCTAACCGAGCTACATGGGATGCTCAAGGCTGCGGAGGAAAGCATTAAGAAAAAACCCAATCATGTGATGATGGTTCAGAAAACAACTGCTTTCAAAAGGAGAAAGGCTAAGGCTGGGGGAACGGGAAAGAGCAAGGGCAAGGCTCAAGATGAGATCGCGAGCCTCAAAACTAAGCTTCAGAAGCTTAAAGTTGGCCCTCAACCTGATACCCAATGCTTCTATTGCTAGAAATCAGGGCATTGGAAACGGAACTGCGAAAAGTACCTGGCAGATAAGAAGAATGGAAATGTGGTTTCCACTTCAGGTATTAATGTTATAGAAATTAATCTTGCTACTTCTTCACTCAGCTCATGGGTATATGATACCGGTTCGGTTGCTCACATTTGCAATTCGTTGGGGTGATAAAGAGTAGAGACTTGGCAAAAGGAGAAGTGGATCTTCGTGGGGAATAAAGCAAGAGTTCTTTGGTCTTGCTGTTGGCACATACCCATTGCATTTGCCTTGAGGATTAGTTTTAGAACTCAATAATTGTTATTTTGTTCCATCTTTGAGTAGAAACATTATTTCATCTTCTTGTTTGGAACATGAAGGTTATGATTTAGAATAAAGAACTTTGTTTGTTCAATATTTTTGAATGATATGTATTATGGTCGTTGCCCCATGGTGGATGGGTTGTGCGCCCTGAACTCAAGAAAAACCTGTCTATAATATTAATGTAAAAGGCACCGCCTAATGATTTGAACCCTACCTTTTTGTGGCATTGTCGCTAGGTCATATAAATGAGAAGCGCATGAAGAAGCTCCATGGTGATGGACTTCTAACCTCATTTGATTTTGAATCATTTGAAACATGTGAATCTTGTTTACTTGGCAAGATGACAAAAGCCCTTTCACGTGTTTTAGTGAGAGAGCAAGTGAATTATTGGCCCTAGTACATACAGATGTATGTGGACCAATGAGCTCGATTGCTAGGGGTGGGTTTCAGATTTTGTAACTTTTACCGATGACTTCAGAGATATGGATATATCTATTTAATGAGGCATAAATCAAACTTTTGAAAGGTTCAAAGAGTTTTGAACGAAGTACAAAATCAACTTGGCAAAACAATAAAACACTTACGATCCGATCGTGGTGGCGAATACTTGAGCCAAGAGTTTGGTGATCATTTAAAGCAATGTGGAATCGTTCGCAACTTACTCCGCCAGAACGCCTCAATGGAATGGTGTGTCCGAACGACGAATCGGACTTTATTAGATATGGTTCGGTCAATGATTAGCCAAACAGATCCGCCATTATCCTTTGGGGTTTCGCTCTAGAGACATTGCGTTCACTTTGAATAGGGTCCCATCAAAATCCGTTGAGAAGACGCCATATGAGATATGGTGGGAGAAGACCCATGTTGTCATTTCTCAAGATATGGGGATGTGAGGCTTATGTAAAACGTTTACAATCGATAAACTCGCACCTAAATCGGAAAAATGCTTTTTGTGGGGTATCCTAAAGAAACAAAAGGATATTACTTTTAAAAAGAAACGAGAACAAAGTTTTTGTTGCTCGAAATGGTGTCTTTTTGGAGAAAGAGTTTCTTTCAAAAGAAATCAGTAGGAGTGATGTGTATCTTGATGAAGTTCGAGAATCACATGAATATGTTCAAGCTACCTCTGAACCTTCACAAGATGTACAAAGTGTTGTACAACCTGTGGAAGAGACTCCACCCCACGTGAGGTCGGGAGGCCACGTCATGTACCTATTAGATATGGGAATGACATATTATTGTTGGACAATGATGAGCCCACGACTTATGAAGAAGCAATGATGGACCCAAACTCAAAAATGGCTTGAAGCCATGAGATCCAAATTCAATCCATGCATGACAATCAAGTTTGGAACTTGGTCGATTCACCTGATGGTGTAAAAACCATTGAGTGCAAATGGATTTTCAAGAAAAAGATAGACGTAGATGGAAATGTTCAGATCTATAAGGCACGGTTGGTGGCAAAGGGTTTCAAACAAGTTCAAGGAGTTGACTATGATGAAACTTTCTCACGGTAGCCATGCTCAAGTCTGTCCGGATCATTTTAGCTATTCTTTGCATATTTTGATTATGAAATATGGCGATGGATGTCAAAACGACCTTCCTTAATGGGAATCTTTTCGAGGATGTATACATGATACAACCAAGGCTTTGTTGATCCTAAATATGCTAAAAGGGTATGCAAGCTTCAAAGATCCATTTATGGGTTAAAGCAAGCATCTAGGAGTTGGAACATTCGTTTTGATGAAGTAGTCAAAGGTTTTGACTTTATCAAAAATGAAGAAGAGCCTTGTGTTTACAAGAAGGCTAGTGGGAGCGCACTTGTATTTACGATTTTGTATGTGGATGACATATTATTAATCGGGAATGACATTCCTATGCTTGAAGATGTTAAGACTTCATTGAAAAGGAGTTTCTCAATGAAGGACTTGGGAGAAGCATGCTATATCTTGGGCATAAAAATCTATAGAGATAGATCAAAAGGTTAATTGGATTAAGTCAGAAACGTACATTGACAAGATATTGAAAAGGTTCAATATGCATGAATCCAAGAGAGGTTTCATGCCAATGTCACATGGCATCGATCTCGCAAGAATCGGTGTCCTTCGACATCGATGAGCGAGACAGATGAGCAAGATTCCATATGCTTCAACTATTGGGTCTATTATGTATGCCATGATCATACACGCCCGGATGTCTCATATGCTCTAAGTGTCACAAGCGGATACCAAGCGGATCCCGTGATGGTCATTGGATAGCCGTAAAAATATCTCAAGTACTTGAGAAGAACTAAGGGTATGTTCCTTGTTTTTGGAGGTGAGGAAGATCTGGTTGCAAAGGGTTACACCGATGCAAGCTTCCAAACCGACAAAGATGATTTTCGATCGCAATCCGGGTTTGTGTTTACACTTAATGGAGGAGCGATGGTGGAAGAGTTCCAAGCAAAACACGGTGGCCGACTCTACGATGAGCGGAGTACATTGCGGCCGGAGGCCGCAAAGGAGGCGTGTGGATTAAGAAGTTTATCACGAGCTTGGTGTGGTCGCTAGTGTCTCTAGTCCAATGGACATCTATTGTGATAATAGTGGTGCCATTGCACAAGCAAAAGAGCCTAGATCACATCAAAGTCTAAACACATACTCCGCCGCTTTCACCTTATTCGCGAGATTGTGGATAGAGGTGACGCGAGAATATGCAAAGTACATACGGAAGCCAATGTGGCGATCCGTTGACAAAGCCAACGCCACAAACCTAAGCATGAGGCGCACACAAGGTCTATTGGTATTAGATACTTAATTGATTGACTCAAGTGCAAGTGGGAGATTGTTAGTGTTATGCCCTTGAGGCAATCATTTAGATGATTGTAACATGACTATGTTTATGAATAATAATATGATTATTGGTCCAATGAATGTATATCATTGTATTGATCAACAAGTATGTGACTTGATTATGAAGCTCTTTACTTAATGATGTAATTCGATAAATATCTCTCGATCGGATATCATCGTGATAGGACTACGATGAATAGATCAAGACATGTAGTGATCGATGATCATGCTTCATAGATCATGGGATATGGAGATATCATCTCTACATTGTGGACCATGTTGAAGAACATGGGTTAGATAGACCCGCTATGGGACACTGCGAGAATGTTTCATTCTTATGTGTCATCGTGTATCTCATACCTAGAAGATGTATGATCCTTAGACCTGAGATTGTCATATTCCCTACATGTGTAATAGTTTTCCTTGGGGCTATCAAACACTACTTCCTAACCGGATAGTTATAAAGGTAGCTTTCATGTTTACTATGAAACGTGCAGAGGAAGTGAGCGATCAAGATGGAATTTGCCACTCCAATGAAACGGAGATATATGACAAGGCCACTCGTGTGATATGATTAAGAAAGTGCATGGCCATGCCGTGATTGAGGAGTCAATCACAACTTATTAATATATCACGGATACGAGAGATGGATTGAATCATCAAAGGATGACATGCTTCTCGCCTTGAGATCAATCTTCATATACTTGGCAAAGGGATTATTACATGAGTTCTTTTGATAGGTTCTTCGATTTGATCACAAGATGTTTGGGAGTTGGCATACTTTGCAAGAAGCCGCTACCAACTATTGGATTGAAAAGGAGTTTTCGAATCCATGTCCAAACGTATGTGAACCCGCAGGTCACACACTTAATGGTCGGGACGCATTAATTTGGATTGATCCGTAATTAATGAACCTCGTGGGCTTAGCATCTTTGGTGGGCCCGGTTTAGGGTTTCATCTCGTGGCTATATAAGGAGGGGAGGAGGGAGGCGCAGGTGTGCTTTCCACGGTTTAGGTTTGATTCACTTGAAACCCTAGCCTCCTCCTCTCGCTGCCCGCCGAGCGACTAGGTGCTTGCACACGACGCACGGCGTTCCATCTCCGGACGTGTGGACTCTGCGGTGACGCTGCTGCGATGCGGCGTGGGAGGACGATCCACGGCGAGGCGAGGACGATCCACTACATCGACGCAACGATCGCGGCGAGGACGAACCACTACATCGACGCGCAAGGATTCGCATGGCTGCGCGTCTAGTGGTAATCTTATCTATGATCCCCTTCTTGCGAGTAGCTTTCGGTTTCTTGTAGTTTTTTTTTACTAGCGTAGCATACCGCGTTTCCTTCAAAACCGCATTAATATTGAAGCAATATAAACCATCAATTAAAGTACCGTAACCATAATAGTACTTATTCTTATTTAACAAAACATATTGTCTCCAACCATAAATTTAAAACTTATTATATCCAACTTTCCCATAAATACTAAATTTCTAGTACATTCGGCAACATAAAGGCACTCTTTCAGATCTAAGTGTAGACCGGTATCAAGGATTATTCTATAAGACTTGATCCTTCAATTCGATGCCTCTTCATTCTGTTCCCCATGTACAAAAACTTTTCAAATGCACTTATGGGTATCCTGTGTAACATGTGAAACATGAGTGGTAGCACCGAATCTAACTACTGGTATGGCTAGGAACTTCAACAAGATTTGATTCAAAACATACAGAAATATAATGTATACCTTCTGTTCAACCATTTCTTTCTCTTAGGGCAATCCATCTTGAAATGACCAACCTTCTTGCGTATGGCATATCGACTTTTATAGATTTGGCCCTAACTAACTTGATGTGGAGCCTTGTCCTTCATTTTATCCTTCTTCCTTGGCTTCTCCTTGCTGCTACTTGCACCATTGTGCATCATGAGATGGATAGAGTAATACCTCACTTTATTCACTCCCCTTCTTCCTCAACCAATTGGGCTTTACATTCTTGAAGGTTCCTTTTCTTTTATGGTGTTATAACGCACATGGAACGAGCGAAATTCGGGAGATAGAGAGTTCATAATGAATTGGAACAAAAATGATTCACTTACATCTATTCCCATGGATGTTAACTTTGTGGCAATATTTGCCATGCTAATCACATGATCATGCACGGAAATAGACCAATCAAATTTATTGGTCGTTAGTTCACTCATAAGACTCCCAACCACAGACTTGTTCGTAATATCTAATTGGGAATATTCTTTTAGCTTCGTCATGAATTCCTTTGCATTATCAGTTTTAGGCAATGACGGCTTGATATTTTCATCAATCATCAAGCGCATTAAGCTTAGCCTGTTAGACCATTCCCAAGCTTCATAAAGGGAATGATCCTCATCAGTACTTTCATCCGTAATGGTCGTAGGCTTTTCATCAAGAACTAATGCTAGATCTATGTCCATGACACCTAGCTGAAACCAGATCTGTTCGAACCAATCAACATAGTTCAGCGCATTAAACTTGACAAGCTCAAAACCCTGACTCATTAAGTTAATGGATGCTGCAAATTTTAAATATGTTCACAGGTTAATAGTTTGAGTAAACAAAACAAATTCATGTAAGAACAAACTTTGAGTGTGTATCTAAAAACATCTTTGGATGAAATTTAGAGACACGGCTGGAATCAATAATGATGCTAAAATAAACACCTTTAATAGATAATCAACTATACTCAACCCAATGCACACGCTATCTTTGGGTAAACTAACAAATTTACCAAGCATATTGATTGACCTATTTCAAGTCAACAATTGTAACCAATAGTCCACCTTTGAGTGACCTCCTAGCGTTACAATTGGCGAACTCAATTGTCCATTATATTTTACAATTAATAGCATCAAATAGAATATGAACAATTGAAATGCTCAACTAAATATCTATGATCCTTTTTAAGCCAAGCCACTTTGGTGACTAACACGCCTTCAATAATATAAATGTTTAATTGGCATGTCACTTTTAATTATGCTCATAAGAATAAACCGTGACCTTGTGAACAAAAGAAATTCTGTCTTTTAACATTACAGACGGATGCAAACACATTTCTTGCATAGCATCCAAATAACAATACTGGAAAAGTAATAACATGTTAATGCTCTAAATAACATTACTCTGATGAATCACGCAATTGCACTAGAAAAAACTACGAACAAATGCAATTTCACTTATGTGCATCGATCAAAATAGAGCAATATATATACCATGATACAATATGCAATAATATATCAAGAAAGAAATCTTAATCAACTACAAAAGAACAACTGTAATGGTGAATCAAAAGTGCTAACACCATGATCTGATACCATATGTAAGTCAAATAGCTGAAGCTATAAAGTCATTTAGCACAATTTGATTCAACCGGAAAGCAATCTTTATATGTGTAGAAGCACAAACCCACCTTGAGACATACTAGCTCCTTGCATTATCAAATTTTCTCTCCTCTCTTCCTTCTCTACCTTTAGAGTTCTCTCAATGGTCATAGAACTATCGTTAATGTGTACTATTCTTATGCTTTAGATGTACAGAAGGCTCTTCATATAGCCAAGGAGAGAAGACAGAGCAATTCCTTGCACTAAATACATCCGTTTCCATGCACTAAATATGTTAGTTTCCATGCACTAAATATGTCAGTTTCCATGCACTAAATCAAAGAAACTGACTGTCAAAATCCATGAGTTTCCATACAATTAATCAATGAAACTGACTGTCATTTCAATGCCATGCCAAACAGACTATCATTTCAATGAGATGCACTAAGTATTAATTCTTATTGCAGTTATGCTTTAATAAATGCATGAAAACTGATGCTTAGAAGTAATTCCTCCTGTAGCATTATGCTTAATAACACTAATTAGTACACAATTAAACATTTGGAAGGGAGAGGAGAGGGATTTTGACCCCCATGGTTCATAATCTTTTAGTTTAGGAACCATCACACTTAGACCTTTTTATTATAAGAACCATTCTATAATTTACATAGGTCATATTATGTTAAAATAATTTAACATACCATTCCAATTCGACAACCGTTCCCCTACCTTATCAGAGGTTGAATGTGCACCGGTGTATGTTTCTAATATGGAGAAGTAATCCCAAGTAGGTGCAAGAAAAACTTTTTGTAAGATCATGTGGAGATCAACCCATGGATGTGTGTTGAGTATTTGACATTTGTTAGACTTGTGTCGATTTGTGTGAGTTTGTTTTGGGATTGGAAAATTGAATTTGTAATTTTGGGCTACTGTCGGTCTGACTGGCCTTATGTCGGTGGATACATGTAACAACCCAAAATTTGGGTTTTCAAAAATCTTTTGTTTAGTTCATCTTTCCAAAAATCCCAGCGGATTTTCTCTCTTTAATAAAGCTTAATCTGAAATTTTCTAATGCTAAATAAATTAAATTTGACTAATATAAACTTCAATTAAAATAAATTTAGTTTTATTTGAGTTCATTGTGCTTCAAGGAATTTTCTGTAAATTTTTAAAGATTTTTCGGAGTTCGTTTGCTATTTATTTGGAATTAATTTAAATTAAGTCTTTTGTTAAATTTAATTAAATACTGCAAAATTTAAAATAAAGTTTGGTTAAAAATATTTTATTCGAGCTCCAAATGTCTTAAAATATTTTCTAGAATTTTTTTTAGAATTTTTCTTGTATTTTTATTGCTCTAAACGAATTATTTTAATTTGGAATTATTTTAATTCGGAAATTGGGCTAAATCGACGTGGCAACTCCAGAACCGCCACGCCATCGCCTAACCTCAGCCTTCCGATCTCCATCCGACGCACTGAATGCGCCACGTCACCCAAGATCGTTCATTGCGCGCCGGTGTTCGATCCGATCCGCTTTCAATCCAAATCCGTTTTTCTTCGTGTTTCCTTGTATGGCACGACTCCTAGCCTATATAAGTGTCCTAAGACCTCCCACGCACCCCTAATCCCCAGAGCACCTCTCAAACCCTAAAACCGCAGCCGTGCGTCTTCGGGCGTTGCCCTCACCGCCGATCTTGGCATCGCGTTCCCGTCATTCTGGTGAGTTTTCTAAAATCCGCTCGCGTCATCTCGTGCCATATAGTCCCATCTAGCTCTCCACCAAATTTAGTCCTGTTTCACCAAGCAAATCAAAAGTTACGGCTGTTCAATCTCGAATATTCTTTGTCACTCGTTCTCCTTCGTTTTGCGAGTTTGACCGTGAAATTTATTCTGTAGACTCATCTTGATGTCCTCTACCTGGTGCTCACCCTAAATCAAGGTTTTGTCCATGGGATTGCTGCCGAAAATTCAATCTTCCCCGATCAGACTACGTACGTATAGCTGAAAACTTCGTCCGCGTTCCCGCTGATCCGAAGGTAAAACTCAGATCCGTTCGCGTCATATTGTGCCAAATGATCCCAGATAGCTTTCTGTAAATTTTGGTTAGGTTTCATCCATTATCTTAATAGTTATGGCCGTTTGATCTATTAGCTTTAGCAATAGCTCATCGAGTTTGTGATATGTCCATTGGGTTGCCGCCAAATCCGCTTATACCGTTGAGCTCGTCCCGCCGCGTTCTACGTGGTGCTCACTTCCCCTTTGCTGTTCTATCTACCAAAAATTTTTATATTCGTTAGCCGCCGCCTTTCGTCAGTACCGCGCGCCGTCTTTTGCCGCCAACCATCTTAGTTCGCCTTGGTCGTGTCATCATGTCCGATGAGGCCATCATTCTCTGGTTTGCTCATCTTTAGAGTTCATTTGATCTTCGGTTGCCATCAATGCCATATTCAAGAATCTACCCGTCGTCTTCGATCTAGCCCTTTCATTATCGGATCTTGTTTCGGTTAGCCACCCTTGGTAATCTTTTATCGCAGAGCCAACCCTACCTATCCTATCCCTATGCCAAATGGATCTATCCGCGAGTCCTTTCTCTCAAACCCTAATTGAACCTTGTGTCCAATCATCACGATGATGCATCACATCATGTCATATAAACCTCGCAACTCGCAGATCAATCACGAGCCATATCATATCCTTGCTACCATATCGTTTATGCGACAATCGACATCTCATCTTTGCATGAGTGTCCTATCGTTGTTTCGCTATCTTTGCATGTGTGCATGGTCGCAAAAGCCCTAGTGCAATATCATCATCCTCTCTATCGCCTTATTGTAATCTAACCCCATCACCTATGAGTTTAGCCTTGTCTTCATTTCCTCTTGCCTTGTCATCGTCAAGCATCTTGATCGACGATGGTGATCTCAAATCGAATCGCATGAATGTCAACCCCGCTTGTCCATGTCCTATTCTTGAAATCTAATCGCCATTGACCTAGAAGTCATTCGTGGACTTGGTCGATAGACCATTGGCCATATGTCATATCCTTGTGCCATATCTAATCTATTAGTCTATCTTGCTTTTGTTTGATGTGTATCGTTTAATCAACAAAAGTCATCATTGAGCATCGAGTTTAGTTCATTGCGAACTAACGTATCTTTATGGACCCGTTTATAGATCGAGAGCCCATATGTCATTGTCCATCCAATCAAGATAATAACTTGTAAGAAATATTCTTTAGAATATTATTCTTTCTTTCTCGATTATCGATCTTTTCCTTTTGGTGTATTTCGAAGTTCGTTCTCTTTTGTCTAATATCGATCTAATCCATTCAAGTTCCTAAATTCATCTAAGCCTTCGTGATCCAAAGACTATCCGTTCTCAATTTGGATTTTATTTGATTTATCTTTTGAGTTGGTTTGTATTTGCTTCTTCTTTAATCGTTAGACGATCGTCAGGAAGTTGTTCTAAGGAGTGAAGATCAAGAAGGTAAAGATCAAGATCAAGATCAAGAATTAAAGATAAAGAGTAAAGAACAATAAAAATCGCAAGGGCCAGGCAAGTTGTGCTTTGATCATATTGAACCCATGTTTATAAAATTGCTATATTTGTTTTACCCTATTGCATATTATTTCAATTATACAATTGTTTCAAATTAAATTGGGACTTAGCTATTATACCAATTTGATCTATACCCTACCTTGCCATTGTATTCCATGATCTAATTGTCACCCTAGGATGGTTGATTAATAGTTGGTTAATATTGATAATCGACATGGGCTGGTTAGACCGTTGTAGATTGCTTAGCCATGCCACGTCATCACATGTGTCCGAATGTTGATACTTAATCTTGACTAATGGAATATGGAATAATGTGTATGAATTGGTGTGTCATGTGTTGTCACACAGTGATATTAAGTTGTCGTGGCGAGGAGGTCACACAACTAGATTGAAATGTTGGTGGCACGTGGTGCTTGGTAATCAACTGGGGTGGTAATGATTTAGATTGGGGCAAGTGGCAAGGGGCAGTGTGCCAAGGTGGGCCAGGATTGGCAGGGGTATGTGGAAGTCTTGCCTTGGTCATTTTAAGGACTTAACCTTGCAAGCCTTTGACCTGAGTCTCTCTTGCAACCACATGTCTGGAATGGGACACCTAGTGATTAATTAGTAATGTTTTAGCTTGGTACTACCATTGGCGGTGTGAGTCCGGGTGTCTTGATTAACTCACATAGCGCAAGAGGGGGCCCGGTCGTGGTGGTTTAACCCTTGATGTTGAAACCTCGTGGGTAATCTTGGGTTAAGAGAGCTTTGTAAAGGCTTTGTCATGATCTCTCTGCCGACACACCAAAGGAAGTGTGTTAATTGCATGGCACTAAGAGACGATCATGTCGTGTGGGTAAAGTGCATAACCTCTGCAGAGTGTAAAACTATTCGAATAGCCGTGCTCGCGGTATTGAGCAATGCTCGGAATTACAGGTTAAGGGTTAGACTTTTGCAAAACAAAACTTGGGATGGATGGCTGGTTGCCATGGTAAGTTGGAACTTGATTAAGGATTGGAACTTGGTTTACTTGAGAAATGCTGAATCTATTTATTACAGTTATTTGTTTTATTGTCTTTACAATCTATTTACTGTAATTGTTCTCAAATGCTGCTTTACTGCAAAATAACCATGATAAGCCATTCCTTGGAATAAGCCTTGCATATAGTTATATTAGAATTGCATTCTGTGCACAACTTGTTGAGTGCTTTATGTACTCACCCTTGCCATCAACAAAATCATCAGTTGAGGAGAAGACTACAACTTCAAAGAAGGAGAAGTTCCACGAGGGGGCGAATATCTAGGAGTTGAACCTTGTCAGTTGCCTGTGGCATATTGATGGGATTTGTCGACGTTCTTCATTCCGCTGATATTTATTTAATTTGAGTTGAAGCCACCAAGGCCTCGCAAGTGTAAGTTTGACCTTAAGGTTGTTCAATAGTTCTATATTAATAAATGAAGTCTTTGTTTATTATTCCGCTGTGTATGATTGTGATATTTCATCAATGTTGAGACTGTGTGCACTAGCGTGATCTGGACTAGTCTTTGAATACGGAGAGGGTCGGATTTGCATATTCGGTCCCGACAGAGGTGGTATCGAGCCATCTTGTTGTAGGTCTTGACCCTAGATAGTTTGGCCGTTCCTTAGGAGCTTCAAAAGTATTTTCTAAATGAGAAAATTTAACTTGAAAGAATAATAAGTTCTTAACTTATCTTATTCTTCCATTCTTTCCCCTTTTGCTTAAATTATTCTTCTTTCCCCACTGGTTTAAATAAAAATCTTACCTGAGTTGTTCTAAGTAGTTAACGATGTTTCACACTTAAGGAGAAAGTACTGGGTATCTTGCTGCTGATCCTAAAGATCGTGAAGACAGGAATCGTCGAGCTCAAGGAAAAAGAAGTGGATCGATGACGTGTTCCAGAAGTTAGAAGAACTAGTACTTTGGTGGCCAGTTGAGACTCATGTGTGAAGAGATGCGTCAGTCTAAGATAGAAGTGTTACCCTTTTAGACGATAGATTGTTGTGTGCTTAGGTTAATTTGGTTTTTTTTCTCCTTGGTTGCTCGGTGTGCGGTATGCGTTGCATAGCTTTTAGGCTTTTGTAACCAACCATACCAAGTTTTTAATAATGTTTGTATAAGTTATTGGGTTAGACCTGCTCCCCTGCACTAGTATTCTTGAACCTTATCTTTGCTTTTCCCCTCTTAACTAAACCCTGGAGTGGTCAACAGATGGAAAGGACCGATAACAACAGTGATTTCGAGGCAGTTCAAGTCAGTACAGTTGCTACTACTAGTGTTAGTAATAAAGTAGATTGTGACCAGCAGCCGTCCACTGTACCGATAGTGACAATTCAGAATTTGGATCAGTTATTCACCGCTCAAACCCAGCTCATGCAGACAATGATACAACAGATGAATGTTATCAGTGCCAAAATCAATGCCCCTACAACCACGATCACAGCCACCTATTCACGGTCAAAGTTTGCCTTGTTCAAGAGGACCAAACCACCTACGTTTGGTGGATCACCACTCTCAAAGATGCGAAATCTAGCTTCAGCGTCATAGAAGGGAAGCGGCTTTGGTGCAATGTGAAGATGAAGAGAAGGTTCCCTACGCCACATGTCGATTGGAAGGAGATGCCTTGGAGTGGTGGGAGAACTATTGTGCTACCTACAGGACACCAGAAGAAATCACTTGGTTGGAGTTCGTCGCTACTTTTCGTGATTCGTTGCTTTGTCAAATGTTAGTATGACTCGCAAGTTCGAGAAGTGTACAACCCCTTTTCCCTATGTCATACCAGGATGTTGTTCCTTGAAGTGTTGTCAACCAAACAAATCGGAAGACCATGCATGCGTCCGTTGTGGAGGAATAGGACACACCGCTAATAAGCATGCAATCAATTGTTCCAGCTGAGAAGGAAGCCATTTACTTGGAGAATGTCCTATGAACAACATTACATGTTATCTTTATGAAGGACGTGATCATTGTCTAGCTCAATGTCCATTGGATTCAATAGTGACCGCCGTGACTCGGCATCAGTGAGTGAATTTTCGAGCCGTCATTGCTCAAAAGTTAGCGAAAAAAGAAGGATTGTCATCCGCACTTGCTGTGCCGCGTGACGAAATGAAGAAGAATCATGTCAACTCTGTCCGTTTGCCTCAAAGAACCAGGGATACTTGGTCACCATAGAATTGTTTCTTGTGCGATAAACAAGGTCATTGGGCCAGGGAATGCCGTATGGACCAACAAGTGGTGATGCCTGAGAAAGACGATATTGTGCATATGACTACACCTAACCAGACACGACGACCGGGCATTCGTGCTACAAGCGTGGTAAGTTATGTCATTTTGTTAAGGAATGCCCACGAAAGGTCAATCAATTTTTGGAATCCATGATCATTCTAGAAATCACTTCAGTAAAGTTTATAACCCCAAGAGTGAGTGGTAAAACTGCAGGATTAACTTGCTCAAAGAGTCAGTTGAAGCAAGAGGAGTTGATTAACAAGACCCTTATTCTAGGAGATGAGTGCAAGAAATTACATTATAACCGCAAGCGTCGTAAAGCTGTCAAGAAGGACCACCGCATAAAGAAATGAGGAGTGCCCTCAACAACTCGGTTGCCATCTTGCTCAGACTTTGTTCGAGACACCTTCACCGTGCCTCGCCTACGATAGTCGAATTTTCATAACACCACCCTGGTTAAAAGTTCTCAAGGAGGAAGCTATCGCCTAGAGGTTGCTTTGCCTGTCGCCAGCCAGGACATTTTGCTAAACACTGCCCTCAGAAGAAAGTGATCACTGCGGATCGCATCAATCTCAGCCCTGCTCCTACCAAGATTAGTGCTATGTCGGAAGGAAGTCAACAGATGTCGGTCAAGCGTTGCTTGGATGCAATGAACGGGACACTTGCCAGCAGTTATCTTAAGAGAAAAGTTGTTATACTGTCGCTTCAATCTTAATCCTACACCTACCGAGACACTTGCATCGTAAAGTGAATTGTGGAGCCATGCCTTGATGCAAAGAAAAGATCATTTCAACCACATTATGACTCCGGAGCTTAGAAGGCATCAGAGGTTGTACTGATTAAAAATCATATGTAATCCAGGATGTTGAGAGTTAACTTGTCTATTGTTGAGATTGAGTTCCTAATAAATCTTATCATATTTGGAAACCCATGCTTGAGATGTTTATCCTTGGAATTATCTGGTTACCTATGTGTAAGGCAGTTTTGGTTTATGGTCAAAGATTTGATCAGTTAAGAGGAGCGAAAGTGTTTTTCGATGAAGATTTGCGATCAGTTTAACTTCAGCATATCAGAGACAGCTAAGGACCAGTTGTTCCGTTATGGTTGAGCCAAGAAGGTGGATGTGCCATCACATCAGAAGAAAAGGAGTTGTTGCGTATGCTTAATAACTACAAAGGATAATTGCTTTCTGACAATTGCTTTAGCTACCTTAGTGTATGCCAGTGAGTAACCATGCCATTACCTCTGTAATAGTTGGAGCTTGAGTTTAATGTGAAGGAATATTTAGTTGATCTAGAGTTTAAGGAAGTACTCGAGAATCAAGTCGATAGAGATAGAAAGCAGACCAACAGAATGTTGTGCAAGACCGCAGAGTTGCAAGCAAGTTTCATCATCAAATGCCGCTTGTGCAATTTCTAGAAGAAGCGAAAACCGAGTGTTAAGGGCGGAAAGCAAGGAGCCTATAAAGGAGATGCGAGCGTCGATCCGAGTGCGTGATGTGTTTCAAGAGTCCCAACGAAGGAGTGCCTTCTTGTGCGGAAAAGTAGACACCGTGGAAGTCGGTGGAATTGCAAAGGATCTCATCCGCATATGACCTACAAATTTTGGATGTTGTCAAGCGTTTGTTCGAAAGCAACCTTGCCCAGTGTGCAGTTGCTTGGAAGTTCAAGAAAGTCTCAAGAGTTGAGTCCCCCATAACCTATTTCTATAGACAACCTTAATCTCGGAATTGAGATTCTATTAGGGGGAGGTTTGTAACAACCCAAAATTTGGGTTTTCAAAAATCTTTTGTTTAGTTCATCTTTCCAAAAATCCAGTGATTTTCTCTCTTTAATAAAGCTTAATCAAATTTTCTAATGCTAAATAAATTAAATTTGACTAATATAAACTTCAATTAAAATAAATTTAGTTTTATTTGAGTTCATTGTGCTTCAAGGAATTTTCTGTAAATTTTTAAAGATTTTCTGAGTTCGTTTGCTATTTATTTGGAATTAATTTAAATTAAGCCTTTTGTTAAATTTAATTAAATACTACAAAATTTTAAATAAAGTTTGGTTAAAAATATTTTATTCGAGCTCCAAATGTCTTAAAATATTTTCTAGAATTTTTTAGAATTTTTACGTATTTTTATTGCTCTAAATGAATTATTTTAATTTTGGAATTATTTTAATTCGAAATTGGGCTAAATCGACGTGGCAACTCCAGAACCGCCACGTCATCGCCTTAACCTCAGCCTTCCGATCTCCATCCGACGCACAGAATCGCGCCACGTCACCGTCTTTCGTTCATTGCGCGTGTGTTCGATCCGATCCGCTTTCAATCCAAATCCGGTTTTTCTTCGTGTTTCCTTGTATGGCACGACTCCTAGCCTATATAAGTGTCCTAAGACCCTCCCACGCACCCCTAATCCCCGAGCACCTCTCAAACCCTAAAACCGCAGTAAGCCGTCTTCCGGGCGTTGCCCTCACCGGCCGATCTTGGCATCACGTTCCCCGTCATTCTGGTGAGTTTTTCTAAAATCCGCTCGCGTCATCTCGTGCCATATGGTCCCATCTAGCTCTCCACCAAATTTGGTCCTGTTTCACCAAGCAAATCAAAAGTTACGGCCGTTCCAATCTCGAATATTGCTGTCGCCCGTTCTCCTTCGTTTTTGCGAGTTTGACCGTGAAATTTATTCTGTAGACTCATCTTGATGTCCTCTACCTGGTGCTCTCCCTAAATCAAGGTTTTGTCCATGGGATTGCTGCCGAAAATTCAATCTTCCCGATCGGATCTGCGTCGCACAGCTGAAAACTTCGTCCCGCGTTCCCCGTTGATCCAGAAGGTAAAACTCAGATCCGTTCGCGTCATATTGTGCCAAATGATCCCAGATAGCTCTCTGTAAATTTTGGTTAGGTTTCATCCATTATCTTAATAGTTATGGCCGTTTGATCTATTAGCTTTAGCAGTCGTTCATCAGTAGTTTGTGATATGTCCATTGGGTTGCCGCCAAATCCGCTTATACCGTTGAGCTCGTCCCGCCGCGTTCTACGTGGTGCTCACTTCCCCTTTGCTGTTCCATCTACCAAAAATTTTTATATTCGTTAGCCGCCGCCTTTCGTCAGTACCGCGCGCCGTCTTTTGCCGCCAACCATCTTAGTTCGCCTTGGTCGTGTCATCATGTCCAGTAGGCCATCATTCTCTGGTTTGCTCATCTTTAGAGTTCATTTGATCTTGGTTGCCATCAATGCCATATTCAAGAATCTACCGTCGTCTTCGATCTAGCCCTTTCATTATCGGATCTTGTTTGATTAGCCACCCTTGGTAATCTTTTATCGCAGAGCCAACCCTACCTATCCTATCCCTATGCCAAATGGATCTATCCATGAGTCCTTTCTCTCAAACCCTAATTGAACCTTGTGTCCAATCATGCTGATGATGCATCACATCATGTCATATAAACCTCGCAACTCGCGAGATCAATCACTGAGCCATATCATATCCTTGCTACCATATCGTTGTACGACAATCGACATCTCATCTTTGCATGAGTGTCCTATCGTTAACCGCTATCTTTGCATGTGTGCATGGTCGCAAAGCCCTAGTGCAATATCATCATCCTCTCTATCGCCTTATTGTAATCTAACCCCATCACCTATGAGTTTAGCCTTGTCTTCATTTCCTCATTGCCTTGTCATCGTCAAGCATCTTGATCGACGTATGGTGATCTCAAATCGAATCGCATGAATGTCAACCCCGCTTGTCCATGTCCTATTCTTGAAATCTAATCGCCATTGACCTAGAAGTCATTCGTGGACTTGGTCGATAGACCATTGGCCATATGTCATATCCTTGTGCCATATCTAATCTATTAGTCTATCTTGCTTTTGTTTGTTGTGTATCATTTAATCAACAAAAGTCATCATTGAGCATCGATTTAGTTCATTGCGAACTAACGTATCTTTATGGACCGGTTTATAGATCGAGAGCCCATATGTCATTGTCCATCCAATCAAGATAATAACTTCGGAAGAAATATTCTTTGGAATATTATTCTTTCTTTCTCGATTATCGATCTTTTCCTTTTTGATGTATTAGGAAGTTCGTTCTCTTTTGTCTAATATCCGATCTAATCCATTCAAGTTCCTAAATTCATCTAAGCCTTCGTGATCCGAGACTATCCGTTCTCAATTTGGATTTTATTTGATTTATCTTTTGAGTTGGTTTGTATTTGCTTCTTCTTTAATCGTTAGACGCATCGTCAGGAAGTTGTTCTAAGGAGTGAAGATCAAGAAGGTAAAGATCAAGATCGAAGATCAAGAATTAAAGATAAAGAGTAAAAACGATAAAAAATCGCAAGGGCAGTGCAAGTTGTGCTTTGATCATATTGAACCCATGTTTATAAAATTGCTATATTTGTTTTACCCTATTGCATATTATTTCAATTATACAATTGTTTCAAATTAAATTGGGACTTAGCTATTATACCAATTTGATCTATACCCTACCTTGCCATTGTATTCCATGATCTAATTGTCACCCTAGGATGGTTGATTAATAGTTGGTTAATATTGATAATCGACATGAAATTTGGTTAGACCGTTGTAGATTGCTTAGCCATGCCACGTCATCACATGTGTCCGAATGTTGATACTTAATCTTGACTAATGGAATATGGAATAATGTGTATGAATTGGTGTGTCATGTGTTGTCACAGTGATATTAAGTTGTCGTGGCGAGGAGGTCACACAACTAGATTGAAATGTTGGTGGCACGTGGTGCTTGGTAATCAAGCTGGGGTGGTAATGATTTAGATTGGGGCAAGTGGCAAGAGCGGTGTGCCAAGGTGGGCCAGATTGGCGAGGGTATGTGGAAGTCTTGCCTTGGTCATTTTAAGGACTTAACCTTGCAAGACTTTGACTGAGTCTCCCTTGCAACCACATGTGCGGAATGGGACAGCCTAGGTGATTAATTAGTAATGTTTTAGCTTGGTACTACCATTGGCGGTGTGAGTCCGGGTGTCTTGATTAACTCACATGGCGCAAGAGGGGGCCCTGTCGTGGTGGTTTAACCCTTGATGTTGAAACCTCGGTGGGTAATCTTGGGTTAAGCGAGCTTTGTAAAGGCTTTGTCATGATCTCTCTGCCGACACACCAAAGGAAGTGTGTTAATTGCATGGCACTAAGAGCGATCATGTCGTGTGGGTAAAGTGCATAACCTCTGCAGAGTGTAAAACTATTGAATAGCCGTGCTCACGGTATTGAGCAATGCTCGGAATTACTGAGTTAAGGGTTAGACTTTTGCAAAACAAAACTTGGGATGGATGGTGGTTGCCATGGTAAGTTGGAACTTGATTAAGGATTGGAACTTGGTTTACTTGAGAAATCTTGAATCTATTTATTACAGATTATTTGTTTTATTGTCTTTACAATCTATTTCTTGTAATTGTTCTCAAATCTTTGCTTCTTGCAAAATAACCATGATAAGCCATTCCTTGGAATAAGCCTTGCATATAGTTATATTAGAATTGCATTACATGCACAACTTGTTGAGTGCTTTATGTACTCACCCTTGCCATCAACAAAATCATCAGTTGAGGAGAAGACTACAACTTCAAAGGAGGAGAAGTTCCACGAGGGGGCGAATATCTAGGAGTTGAACCTTGTCAGTTGCCTGTGGCATATTGATGGGATTCGTCGACGTTCTTCATTCCGCTGCTATTTATTTAATTTGAGTTGAAGCCACCAAGGCCTCGCAAGTGTAAGTTTGACCTTAAGGTTGTTCAATAGTTCTATATTAATAAATGAAGTCTTTGTTTATTATTCGCTGTGTATGATTGTGATATTTCATCAATGTTGAGGCTGTGTGCACTAGCGTGATCTCGGACTAGTCTTGAATACGGAGGTCCGGATTTGCATATTCGGTCCCGACAATTGTAATATTTGTAGTGTCGTATCACAATATATAACTTGACAAAGTATATGAAGCCACCTATATAATTCATCATGGTCACCAGCAGAAGAATGCTTGAAAATTTTTTACATGGTCACAGTAGCACTAACAGCACTTCATCGAGAATAAAGATATATGTATTAGTCTATTAGAGAACAGTATCAAAATGTGACATGCCACCCCGTATATGTGCGGAGCTGGAAGGCTGTAATGTAGAAGCTAGCTTTAAGTTACTGAGTAAAACTATAATAATAATAATAATAATAATAATAATAATAATAGAATACAGATTGGGGTGAGAAGGATATAATGTACCTAAATTGCTGTAAGTTATTGATAAATAGTACTAATACTAAAAGCAAAGTACCATCAACATTTAATTTTACGTTACATGCATATAGCTAAATATGTATGTACATATTTATGTCAAACTAAACACAGATATCCACATTTAGTAGTGGACATTGTTTCAGAGGTTAGGCAAGCAGAGCGATTGGGTGTTGGACCCACTAGGAAAGTAATGGCGTGCTACGCGCGTCGATACTTTCCTATATATATGCAACAATGTATTTATTTAGCGTAGCGTAAATTTGTGATGCTTAAAGCGCGATTGTTAAGCTGGTCATGTGTGAAGACGCAATGGCCTGAGGAGAACATAGACGATCTAGGGAGGTGGATTCATGCTGCTGAATCAAGATTTTATGTTTTATCTGTTGGATTGCATGCATACATGCGGTTGCATGAGATAGAAATTCTATTGAGTGTGATAGATGGATGATCAAGTAGGTATATGATTATCGTGGTAGGCTGTACATGTAGGGAAGCAACAGTGGTGATAGACTCTAATAATTGGTAAGCGGATAAAGTAAGCATTAATAGAGAACAGATTAAGTGTACGCAAAAACAACAATGGTATAACAAAAGGATTTGTTGCGCAGGGTTGGCATGTACATTCAGCAGCACAGTGAAACAAGGCCACAACACTTTCTCATTAGCACAAATGCAGCAGCTGCTGCGAAAGATGTCTAAGGAACATATAGCAGGCTGATCTTGTTGAATTTGTGTTATGGTAAACTGCTGCGTAATATTCTTAGGCATAAGGCTTATTAGTAGGAAACAATTACGCAGTTGAAAAAACAGTTTAATCTAAAACAGTTGGATATTCTAGTACATTTCTTATCAGCATAAATACGGTTATACATGTATCTAAAGATAAAGAGGCTTACTGCATTGGCCGATACGTCAGACTAATTCTGTAATTCATTTACCTTTCTAGACAAATGCAGTCCAGTGCCATAGATCGCAGGTCAGCACCAATACTTTAAACAAAAAGAAGATAACTTAGTTGAAGAACAAAATAAAAAAAAAGTGTTTTTTGAAGAAGCTGAACACTGGAAGATCCTTTTGCATAGGAAAATTTGGTTTCATTCATAAGATAGCTTCAGAGCGACTACCTTACCTGATTAGCATTTTCTAGTAAATTAATTCTAAAATACGAACGCAGTTAATAGATAAATGCATGCAACTATATCTTTCCACTAATCATCTAGCAGCAATATCATTACCGTTTTTAGAAAATGGTGATCTGAATTTGTATAGAAACGAAACGTTTGTTTTACCGAATCTACCGACAGCAGTAGACATTGCAGGTTTCTTGTGAGATTCAGATTCGACAATAGCAATAAAAACAATAGGAGCAAGGAGCATATTGCGCGATAATCACCTTATAGCTTCACACACAGAACAGCGTAGTCCTTTTTAGAAAATGCTAGTCTGAGTTTTGACAGGATTGGCAGTGTAGTATGTAGTCGGATTTCACTATATGTGAGACGATAACCTTCTTCTCTACATTATTGCTTGAACCGATGATCTTTACACAATACTGAAAGCGTCAGCGAAGTACATACATCAATAATACTAAAGCTTTGGATTTACAAAATAGGTTATATTCTGAATGTATAAAATGACTTAGAAGCAACACGTTTACTTCGAGAGGAAATAAAAGCGCATGACTATACTGCATGAACCAAAACGGTTTTTCTCTGAATCTACCGATAGCAGCAGCCATTGCGGGTTTCTTGTGAGACTCGATTTCGATAGTAGTAATAAAAACAATAAAGGCAAGAAGCATATCGCGCGATAGCCATCTTATAGCTTTATACACACGTAATACTGTAGTTGTTTTTAGTAAATGCTACTATGAGTTTTCACAGAATTGGCAGCGTAGTATGTGGTTAGATATCACTATGTGCAACGACGATAATCTTCTCCTTTACACTGCTGCCTGTACTGACTCTCTATACAATAATAGAAGTATGAACAAAGCACATACACTAGTAAAACTAAAACTCTGGATATAAAAATGGCTAAAACTCTAGATGTATAAAATAACTCAAAAGCAATATGTTTACTTCGAAAGAGGACATAAAGCATACCATTATGCTGTATGAACTGAATCTTTTTTTCTAAATGTACCGATAGCAGCGGCTGTTGTAGTTTTTGTGCGATCCGATTTCGCGAGCAGTATCAAAGGCAACAAGAGCAAGAAGCATACTGCGTGATAGTTACCTTATAGCTTCATACGCACGCAAGTGTAGCAGTAAAAGAGATTCAATAGACACATTGTAGTTCGATCTCGCTTGAGACGTGCTATACTGAACTGTTGTATAATATTCCTAGATGGCAGCCTTGTTAGTAGAAGAATATCACGTATTGGAAAATAGCTCGATGTAAAATAGCCTGGTACTGCAGCACATTTCTTTATTAGTATAGATATCTTTATACGTATACCTAAAAGCAAAAAGGTTTGGTGTATTAGCCAGCATATTAGAATTACCCTGAGATTTGCTTGTTTCTCCAGACAAACGTTGTTTGGTACTACAGATTGTAGCTTGGAGCAACACTTTAAACAAAAGGAAACAATTCAGTCCGAAAGACAAGCAAAAACAGCAGCCTAAAACATAAAAGGAAAGATGATAGCAGTAGGAAAACTGTTAAGAAATAATCTTTGGTTCATACTCTGGACAGGTGCAGAAGTATAAGGTTATAAACATTGTAAAAAATAGCACGAATAGTTCCACAATTTGTAAGGGGAAGTTCTAAAAAATCAATAATAGCATTGCTAAAACAGGTATATGTGGAAATATTCGTGATTGATAAAGAGTTTTAGGCAAGATGTGTTCTTGTGTTCTAGATAAATGAAAAACTCTGTAGTTCTGAGCATCGAAAAAAAAAGATACGAAAAGGTACATAGTGTGTAAAATGAAGCTTTAGAAAACTAACAGTACTACAGCTAGAATAGGTATATCTAAAACTTTTTTAAAAAGGAAAAAGATTATAAGGATTGTATATTTATTATCTGAGTTATGATTTACTGGCTGCGGTTGGTGCTTGGTATGCCAAAGCATATAAGATAATTAGAGTTGCTATAGGCAACAAATGTACAAAACATGCTATAGCAATTGTCTATCACTATGTATTATTGTTGTGTAAGCTCTGGTAAAGACCAAGCATACATGTCTGCTTTTTTTCTATTTGTTCCTTTCAAATTTAGTACAATAGCATAAGCATCAGCACTAACGCAGTCTATCATTTGGACATCTTTACCAGCTTGGCTGCCGATGGCAGAAACATGATAGCAATATTATTTTCCTTAAACATAAATTAGGAATTAATAGCGTACACTAAATTTTGGTAGTGTAATCCGATGATAAGAAAGGGAGAAAGCAAATAAGCAGACATGGAAAGTGGCAAGCAAAAAGGAGATGGCTGGTTAGCTATTCACGACAAGTAATAAAAGAAAGTAGTATAATGAACAACTCTACAATTATGTGGGGAAAAAACGATAATATTTTTGTAAACGTGTCCATGTTAGGAAAATTAATACTAAAGGGTTTAGGAATCTTTCAGAAGATTAGCAGTGCGAAACATGAATCTGGTGAGTATTGTATGTAGTCTTTCAGGTGCGACTATACCTGTAGTCTATGTAGGCGAAGACTGCGGAAATCTAATGAATTGCAAAATAGCAATAGAAATCTATTCTGATGCAATTATCCTGAAAGGAAAAACTGGTGGTCGGTAAAGGTACGACGTTAGTAATAATAGTTTAAGCATTCACTAAGTAAAAATGCTAAGCAGCAAGATTAATAAACAAGTAGTGCCATCTACGTACAAATTTGATAGCTAATAAAAAATATAGCTGTAAGCAATATTCAAAAAGCATGTACCAAGAATTTGGTGCAAGCCCTTGATGAAACATGAAATCGACAAACCATATGATCCAGTGCTATGCACTAAGTAAACCGTTACGACGATCTGAAGAGGTTTGCAAATCACGGAGAACCAAAAACATTTCAGACTAAGGAAGAACTGCTATTTTTTGATCTATGATGAAGTATAAGATAACTATCAGAGGTGTCAATAATCAAGATAGATGCGCAGGTTGTAGATGCAAAGACTTCGGATCAGATCTTTAATTGGAGCTGGTGTTTGTACATCGATGTTATCATATACAACTTTTCAAGCGGTGAGTACCAGTACATTACGTAAATCAAAATCGTCTGTAGATCTGATTAACTGTAAACTGGTAGAAAATCTTTACTTGAATGTATCTGCCCGAGAAATCTATAGTGACGGATAACAGTGGGTGCAGTGAGGCAAAATCAGTAGTAAAACTAAATATTCAGTGTATCGGTTAGGCACTACAGGATATCACCTACACCGATACACAATGCAGATGTAAACCAACGTATATTCCCTGTACAGCATACGAAAGAGGCACTAATATCTGAAGTTAAATGTCGAAAGATTCTTTCGCATGGCAACATCTTGTTTGATCAGTAAGACAGCTCTACTGGTATTACTCACTTAGTTAACATGTCCTATTAAACTTAAATAATGGTAATCTTAAATCGCGAACACAGCTAGTAGGTAATTGCATGCAGCTATATTCTGCTGCTAATTATTTACCAATAGTAGTGTTACCAGCTTGAGGAAATGGTGGTTTGAGCCTTTGTAGAATCGCTATTGAACTATGCAGTCAGGCTTCATTATCTGTCGAGATGACAATCTCTTTTTCACACTATCTTCTGGATAGATGATTTTAACAAAATAATATCAGTATCAGTAAAGCAGATACATAAACAAAACCAATAGTTTCATATGTAATCGTGCAGTTGTTCTAGTATCAGTAAACTCTGCAAGCTAAGATTGTCTGTTGGCTCAATTTATTAGGAATTAATAGAATAGCTTCATTTTGATTCACCAACTTTAAAAGTCATAAACTAATGACTACCAAAGGTGCCTGGTACAATCCCAGCTTCCTTGGACACAAGACATGAATAACATAGCGAAACAAATTTGCCAGCACGAAGAGTTGTGAATGAACCTGAAAGATAAAACACTAATCAAATTATAGCATTAAATGAAACAAAGCTTGGTGCAAATGAGAGCAAGAACAATTAACTTTCCCAAGTTTGGCAGCCGGATGTCCTCTTCCGAGATGCTGTGCCTATTCCATTCTGTAGCTCCATGTTCTTGTTGCTGCTAGGGAAGCTGAAGAGGAATTGCTGGCGGTGGTGGTACCTCATAGGTCGGCGTTAGCAGCAGCGTGCCCTTTTTCCAGGCTGGCGCTGGTCCTTCTCCTGCTCCTCCTGTCTGGATTTGAGCCTGAGCTCGAGTTGAGGCCAGTTGGAATCCTTCCAAATTTAATGTAGGAATTATGAAGACCTGGCTGAGAAGAAGAAGTGAGATACCTAATAAACTTGGGACAAGGAAGGGGAGCAGAGGAGGAGAAAGCACTAATCTCAGGCACAGGTCCGTTCCTTCCCCGTCTTGTCGGCGGTGGTCTCGAAGCCCGACGCGCAGCCACCGCGTGGTCGGCTTCCTCCTCTCCTCATCGGTGCCTCAAGGACGCAGTTGAGCAGGAAGGCCGCGCGCCTCGAAGTGGCTCCTCACGGCAAAGAGTGCGCGAAGAGAGGCGGCACACGTCGGCCGATGTAAACATTGTTGAGGGCCGAAGGCGAGGGCGCGACAGCGGAGGCGGAGCCGTTGACGGCCATGGGCTCGGCGGAGAGAGGACCGCATCGAGAGAAGGGGTAAGCATCGCCTCACGCCTCTTGTTCTTCGCGGTATAAGGATGCATGGAGGAGGAAGCTTCTCGGCGAGGGCACGCGGCGCACGGGGAAGGAAGCAAGACCGTGGCGGGAGGAAGCCTCGCGAGGGCACGCGGCGCGCGGGGAAGGAGCGAGCCGGCGAGCGCATCGCGGGCCGAGTGCGGGAGGACGAATGGGCGGATCCCCACCGACGCGAAGAACAGACGGACGAAAACAGCTGGGAGCTGCACGAAAATACGAAAACGGGCAGACGTTTTTGCAAAAACTGTGACGTGGGCAGCGTCTCAGGACGCGAACTCTGCAGGGTTTAGGAAAGGTATGATACGTCAATCCACTACGTACGGATACGAGGGTGTTAGGAAGAAGAACAGAGCGACTCGTATTTATAAGTAGCAGGAGTACGGATTGATATACAGTGGCCATGCACCATGGAGTTTGACGCACGCCTACGCTTCGTCGGCATACATGGAAAAATACTTGATCGATATATCCTAAAATATATATTATAGTGCAATACATATTACACGACACATGGAAGCTTAATTCTGAAGTACTTGCTAAAAATAAAAAATTATGACGACAGGTAATAAGGGTTAGCTATATACAGTACGGATTATTCCAAACTGCTAGCTACGTACCTAGCCCTGATTGATGGAGTATCACATAAATGAACTGGTAGCTAGGGTTTTCTTGTGCTAATAATTAATCAAGGTCTAATACTCTGCATATCCTAATTAAAGGTTGGCACGGATGATGATTTGCCCGTCCGCGGCTGCATAGTTAACTCCTATGCAGAGCGTGAAGATGTAGGCAAACACAGTGCACTGTTGGATATGATCTTGGATAACTAGCTGGATCCGAAATTATGGGGCTAAACCCACCTGTCGGCCTTGATCGGGGCGCTCCAACTACCTTTTAGTGCGGTCCGTTAGCTAGCGTAAGATTAAAGGGAAGGCCGGCGCTGTTTTGCGCAGCTAATCTCGAGTCTTGCCTCCTCTCCAGTTGATCCGATCCTAAGCTCGCGCTAAGCTAGCGAAGACCATCACCACCAGGCGATCTCGGTGTTCTTGTCTGCGTCTCCGACACTCAAAGGCACCATCTACTGATTGAACCCTAATGGCTTCTTCTTCTCGGGTTAGTAGCTGTCGATTCCTCTTTTCGTACTAATGTTTAAGTGATCATGTTTTAGGCTAGCTTATGTTCATGTTTTAGTTAAACCTTTTCTATCATTTAGTATCGAGCCTCCTAGCCTAGTCTTGATCCTTTAAGCCCGGTTTTTGTTCTTTTGTTAAACGGTTAAGGTTGTTTAATGTCTTTTGCGGCTCGGTTAGCTTTGAGAAGAAGGGAAAAAGCGGTCCGACCGAAAATCCCAAATCCCAAACACTAATTCCCAAAATCAAGCAAAACCTAAAGATCCTAAGAGGGTTTTGGGCTTACCTCCTCGGGTAGTCGTCATCGTCGCGTTAGGCTGCTCGTAGCGCCCGACTCAGTTAAATCGTCGCGGGCTTTAAGTCTCGCCGCGCTGCATCAGGGCTTGTTGCCTTCGTCGCCGCCCGCGTGCTCGATCCGCCGCCACCCGTGTGCTGCGTCGGTCTGGCTGCCTTGCTGGAGCCGCCGCGCTGTGGCCGTGCCGCCGCTCAATCCTCCTTCCGCGCTTCGCTCGGTTTTATTGTGCGCTTTTCTCGGAGGCGAGGGTGTGAGCTAGAGTTTCCTCGCGCGTCGCTTTTGTTACGGCTCGGTGTCGCATCGTTTGTTTGGATCAACGGCGCGCCTGTGCCTGCGCGTGGTGGCGCCTCGCGTGTGTATGCCGCCTGCGCCTCCAGCCGATAGGCGCCGCGAGCAAGCCGCTCTCCGTCTGTGAGCCGGCCCTCGTCTCTCATGGTACGTGTCTGCGTCGCGTCCTTGGCCCTTACCCGAAGTAGGCCGTAGTCTTTGGCCGCCGTTTTTAAAATTTCTGCGTCGCTTTTGGGCGATTCTTTTAGGCCGCCTTTTCTGCATTTAACTCCTTTTAATTTGTCTCTTTTAATTGACAATTAAGTATTGTTTAAATGTTCATTTCTGAGTACTTGTATCTTTTGTGATTATTTATTCCACGGCTTTTATGTTATGGTTAATTTAATGATTAACTTTTAACATATTATTTAATGTAGTAATGTAATGATTATTTCTTAGCTTTATCTCTAATTAAAATGGAACCAGCGAAGTTTTGATTAGAGATTAATTATCTAATGTTGAAAATTGGGATAATGTCATGACCATATTCATATAAACCAACGTTGTTTATGAACATGTGTCACCCATAAAATAATTTAGTTCTTTTTAGTTTACGCTTAGCGGTGATGCGATTTGAACTTGAATGTTTTCATCATTAGCATGTTATTAATCGGACCAGCGTAGGGTTAATTTCATGTATGACGTTCAATTTCCTTTTATAATGTTTTTGATTAAATTTTATTTTGATTGACCATGAACAACACTAATGTTGCCGCTTACTTGAGCGGCATTGAGCAATATGAGGACAAACTTTCCTTCTTGGAAGGAGAGAATATTGATTGTCCTTGGGTTATGGACTTGGATTATGCATTACGGAGGCGCTCCATAGCTCCTTCCGTGATGATGAGAATTTTCTTGAGAAAAAGAAACTCTATGACTTAGTGGAAAAGTGGGAGGCGGTCTAGCATGTCCTTGATGATTATGAAAGCACCATTCTGTAGGGATAAGGAGCAATCCACGAATCCGATAATGCTAAGCGATGCTTGCCTTAGTTGAGGAGCAATTCAAGGGCTCTTCAAAGTTTATGCAGTACCTTAATCATGAAGATGCTCACACTAAATATGATGGCTCTAATAGCGTCGTGAGCATATAATGATGATGGCGATATGGTGCCAAACTTAAAGGCATGGACATGGCCATTTCGGATGGTTTCTTAGTCCATTTTATTATGACCTCCTCCTACAGTACAATGCTTTCAAAATTAATTATAATACTCAGAAGGAGGGTTGACCATGAGCGAGTTGATCGCTATGTGTCCAAGAGGAGGAGAGGATTAAGAGAAAAAGGACCAAGTTTTCCATGTTGGCCATGGGAAAAGGAAATTCAAGGATTTTAAGTCCAAAAAGTGCATTTTTCCCTAAGTTTGAGTCAAGTAAGTCAAAGCCAAGGAGAAGGCCCTACGCATCAAATTCAACTTCTAATGGGCCCATCATCGTTTTGTAGAGCAGTGGGCATATTGAGGAAAACTGCGTAGGCTTCATGAAATGGCTTGCCAAGAAGGGTAATGACATAATTTCTCATCGATGAAACCCTTTTCTTTGATTTTCCCCTAATACGGTGGATTGATTGGTGCCTGCGTACGTTTCAATTCATTCAGGATTCCTACCGTGAACAATAAGAGAGGCAAGCCTTAGAGTTCTTGATGGGAGGAGGTGAAGTTGAAGCCGTTGGCACACTATCATTAGCATTAAATAGTGGCTTCATCCTTCAATTAAATAATGTTGTTTATGTTCCCAATATGAGGAGAAACCTTATTTATTTCTCTTTTAGATGATAATAAATACTTTTGTACCTTTGGGGATAATAAATGTATTATAAGTTTTAATTCAAATAATATTGGTCTCGCGACTCGTGAGACAAACTCTATATCTTTCTCTCTGAATACCTGTGTCAGAATGTGTGTGATGCCACCGATAAGCAAAGAGAAGTATAAATGATGAGACTTCATCGAAATTGTGTATATCGTTTAGGCCACATTTGAAGGGAAATGGGCGTCTCATTAAGGAAGAGATACTTCATCCATTAGACTTCTCCAGCTCAGATTATTGTATTGATTGTATTAAGGAAAATATGTAAAACAAATTAAGAAAGAGCCACTGAAGCAAAGGAATATTAGAATTAATCCACATATATATGGACCTTTTCTCTTCGGTTGATGGAGTGCGACTCCTTTATCACGTTCTTGATGACTTCTCCGTTATGGTTATATTTTCCCCATTCGTGATCGATCTGAATCACTTGACAAGTTTAAAATATTTAAAATTTGAAGTAGAAAATCAGCATAATTTAAAGATTAAGGTAGTAAGATCGGATCGTGGAGGAGAATATTATGGGAGACATGCTCCTTATGGACAAATTCGAGTCCATTTGCTAAGTTTCTTTGAGAAAATGGTATAATAGCCCAATATTCAACACCGGTGAACCTCGGCAAAATGGAGTAGGTGAAAGGCATATCGCACCATATGGATATGGTGCGTAGCATGATGAGTTACTCGAGTTTACGATTAGTTTGTGGATGGAAGCATTAAAGGCAGCACATATACTTAATCGGGTTCCCAGTAAATCGATTACCTAAGACACCTTATGAATTATGGGTAGGAGAAGCGAGCTTAAAATATTTACGTGTGTGGGGTTGTCTGCTTTGAAGCAAAAATCTTTAATCCACATATTGGGAAATTAGATCTTAAAGCAGTAAGTTGCCATTTTATTGGATATCTGAAAGATCTAAGGGATATCGGTTTCTTCAAATCGTGTCACTAAGTTTGTGGACCCGACATCTTTGTATTTTTAGAGAATAATGGAATCGGTGGGAGCTCGGAGGCTAGGAAAATAGATCTTGAGGAGATTCGGACTTATGTTCCATTCCGATAATCCAGAGACTATTCTTCTGCCTCTTTCGATTATACCTCAGTTGTGAACCACAGGTTGAACCTCCACAAATTGCAGGATTAATAATCTGACATTTAATGATGAGCCTCCACATTCTGTGATAATTAATGAACCACTAAGAAGGTCACAGCGTGAAAGAAGATCGCCATCGAATGACTATATGCGTATACATGAATGAAGATGTTAATGACAGGAAGGTCGATGATCCTACCTCTTTTAAGGAGGCTATGATGGCTAAGATTCACCCAAGTGGCTTGAGGCCATGCGAGGATGAAATTAAGTCTATGAGCATTAATGACGTTTGGGATCAGTAGAAATTCTGGAGTCAAAGCAGTAAATTTGTAGATGGGTCTACAAAACTAAGCATGACTCTAAAAAATGTCGAAAGATTCAAGGTAAGGCTTGTAGCAAAGGGTTTACACAAAGAGAGGATTGATTATGTTGATACTTTCTCTCCGTCTCAAAGAAAGATTCACTAAAATTGTCATGGCGCTTCTTGCTCATTATGATTTAGAGCTACATCGGATGGATGTTAAAACCGCATTCCTTAATGGTGACTTGCATGAGAATGTTTACATGGCTCAGCGGAAGGTTTTGTCGTGGAAGGCAAGGAACATATGGGATGTCGACTTAAGAAATCCATCTATGGACTAAAACAAGCATGAACAATGGTATCTTAAGTTCGATGAGACCATAAGAAATTTTGGTTTCAAAGAAAATGAAGTGGACAATTGCATATACATTAAGACTAAGAACAAATTTACTATATTAGTGCTTTATGTGGATGATATCTTATTGGCTAAGCGATAAGGATATCTTGTATGAGACCAAAAATTTCTTTAGCTAATTTTGACATGAAGGATCTTGGTGATGCCTCTTATGTTTTGGCGTTGAGATTCACGAGATAGGTCAAAGGATATTAGGCTTATCCCAAAAGACATACATTGTGAGTGCTTAAGATTTAATATGCATAAGCGCTGCGCCCGCGCTTTGCTCTATTGTTAAGAGCGATAAGTTTGGAACATTCAATGTCCAGAAACAATTAGAATCGATCGGATGAAGGGTTCCTTACGCCCGGTATCGGAGCATATGTATGCTCAAGTATGTACCATACGACTTAGCATTCGTGGGATGCTGGCGGATATCAATCAAATCGAGGTTGGACCAGCAAAGGCGTTAAGAAAGTCTTGCGTTATTTGCAAGGCACTAAGCATTTCATGCTCACATATAAAGTCGATGCCCTTGAGGTTGTGGGTTATTGGATCTTGACTGCGAGTTGTGTTGATACTAAGAAATCCACATCGGGTTATATCTTCACACTTGGGAGGAGCCATTTCGTGGAAAAGCTCTAAACAATCACTTCTTGCATCATCAACGATGCAAGGTGAGTTTGTGGCATGTTATGAGGAATCTGGGCGGTGTATGGCTTAAATTTTATCCGGGATTAAAAGTGGTAGACGGCATATCTAAACCACTACCTTTATCTTTGCGACAATTTAGCGATTTTCTATTCAAGTAACAATAAGTCAAGTGGTCTTTGCCAAACACATTGACATTAAGTATCATGTTGTGAAAGATAGAATCCGAGGATCGGACTATTGATATCAAGCATATAAGTACTAAGTCTACGCTATGGATCCATTAACTAAAGGCTTACACCCGTCTCTTTCGAGAGCATGTTGCAGGCATGGGTTTATTGGAAAGCCTCGATTACGAAAATGAGGACCATAAGTATAAAACCAACTCCCATTAAGAATAAGTAATTATCCTATCAAAATAGAATGATGCACTATAGATCTTGGGGTTGCGGTGTTTTTTAATCGTTGTAATACTTTATCTTGGTGTATTGTTTTGTTTAGTATGGACTTATGATGTTAGCCTTACGATCAAGTGGGAGAATGTTGGATATGATCTTGGCTAACTAAGCTGCGGATCCAAAATTATGGGGCTAAACCCACATGTCAGCCTTGATCGGGAGCGCTCAACTACCTTTTAGTGCGGTCCGTTAGCTAATAGCTTAATTAAAAGGAAAGCGGCGCTTCGTTTTGGCAAGCTAATCTGAGTCTTGCCTCCTCCACATTGATCCGATCCTAAGCTCGCGCCTAAGCTAGCGAAGACCATCACCACCACGAGGCGATCTCGGTGTTCTTCGTGAATCTCCGCCCGACACTCAAAGGCACCATCACCGATTGAACCTAATGGCTTCTTCTTCTCGGATTGGTAATTGTCGATTCCTCTTTTCGGCCCTAATGTTTAAGTGATCATGTTTTAGGCTAGCTTATGTTCATATTTTAGTTAAACCTTTTTCTATCAAGCTTTACCCACGCTGGGCAGATTCCGCTCTGCACGACGGTCCATACTACAAGCTCTCGCCGCGGCGAGCTCGACCGCGATAACACGGTCAACAACGCGTGCGATGCGGTCCCTCGACCACTCCCTCCGGCGGCGGTAGTATCGTATGGCTCTTCCCTGTACGAGTCGCTCGCGACTTGCCAGTAGATGTCGATGAGCCTGTGCTTCCAGAACGTCATCTCTCTCATGCTTGCCGCCGCACTCGGCCCAGCTGCTCATCCCGAGCCTGTGCAGCGAGCAGTAAGCTCGTCACCGGCCGGAGGCCTGCGGTGAGCATGCAGAAGCGGTGGTGGCGCGTCTTCCTGATGTACCGGCGACGGGCCATGCAGACGCCCAGACTGTTGGTTATGAGCAGGCCCGGGCTGCCTCTGACGATGAATCCTCGCTTGCGGATTCGGAAGGCGATCCGCTTCGGGCCCGAAGCACTCAGGATCCGTGCTTTGCGTGCCCGGCCGGTGCTCCTGGTTTTGCTTCGTCTCCATGGGACTCGATCGATCTCTTGTACCTGCATGCTCACATGTTATATACAGACGTGAACAATAATGATTATACTGTGGTTGCCGGCGGCGACGAGAAAGCGGCCGCGCGGCCATGGCTCGCGGTGGCGAGGCACGAGAGGCTTCTCAGGCGAAGGCGATGCAAGCACGAGATAGAACGCGGGACGGAGAATCTACGGACATGGATGGAGACGGCGAAAACCCACCGAAGGAGGCGAAATCCGACGGCGAAGGGACTCAGGTGGCGGCGGGGAAGACCTCGATCTCGGCGGCCAAAGCACCTCGGCTTCGACTGGTTAAAATATTTCGACGAGGAGACTTCGGAACGCGAGGTGACGCGCTCTAATTCGACAGAAGATCTCGTATTCGACGGATCGGCGAAGCTTGCTCTCGCTCCAATGGCGGCGGCTTCGTCTTCGGCGGACTTGGCGACCACGGCTAGAGCTTCGAGGTACTCTCGACCGAGGGTTGTGGTGGCCTTTTATATCTGATGAAGGGCAGTGCGGATTGGTGTGCCTGGCGCGCACGCCGCCGTGTCCAAGGCGGACACGGGAAGAAGATGAGCAAGGCTGGCGTCGCCGCGAGCTGGGCCAGGTTGGGCCGCGGAGATGAGAGAGCGGGCCACGCCCAACAGAAAGGGCCGCGTTTTCTCGTCGCGGACATGTTTTTTGGTTGTTGGTTTTCTTTTTTTTTTTCGTTTTCCGTGATGCAATGAGCCGAAACTATATGGTTGCATTTGGTTGGGTGGAGGGTTGATGAGACATGGTATTTATGGATTTGGAATTATCAATTGTTGAATGAGTGGATGAATCGGATATGATCTTTCGATTTCTTAGAATATTTCCTTAAAATCTTGGATAAAGCCATCCAAAAAAAGCGAAACGTGCTCATCAATTTATAGCATTAAGAGGTGTACTCGATTAAATTCAAATTTCACCGTGTATTGTCGGTTAAATTCAAATTTCAGTCAAATTGTGGTCGATTTTTGTCCAAAATTCAAATTTTCTCCGACAATTAAAATTTGGTCAAATTTTATCTAAAGTTCAAATTTCAGTAGATATTATCCGAAAATTCAAATTCGATCAAACTTTATCAAAAATTTCAAACCGAAATTTGAAACCTTAATTACAAGCGGCATATGCATATCCATCCTCATCAAATCCAAACAAAAAATTGGATCACCTCTATCCACCATACTAGCGACCACGGATGGTTATATCTATCTAACCTCAACCAAACGCACCTTATATGTAGAGATGTGCCATTTTTCTCTGCCGTTGTTTTATGAGTACTTTTATTCTGTTCAACTAATTGCCTTGATTTGTTCCGTGAAACCGTGTTTTACTCGCCATCAAAATAATAGTTCGGATTATGTAATCAACAAAAGCCACGATCTGACTACAGTTGTGGTAAATTACTATGTTTGAGTGCATGTTTCTGCGAGGATTATACTGTAAGTTCTGCTGTTTGCGTAGCAGACTATCAGCTCTATAGTAGAATATCGTCTACTGCCTGCCACCGTGGCACGTCCCATCAACGCCGACGTGCCGACGTTGGTCCGGCGAGGCAGCCGCCGAGCACACACGAAGCAGCAAGTGCATACGTTGTAGCCGACGATGCTTTGGCCGCACCGCACCATCTGACCACCAAGGCCGTCATCTGAAGCCGCAGAGAAAACCGGTCAATCGGCTAAGCAAGCCGCCGGCGATCTCATTACCGTCCTTCCATGCCAATCAAGTAAAACCAAGTCCTCGTCCTCATTCACCAGAGTCGCATGCAAAAAACAAAACGATACGAAACGTCCGCGGTTGGCAGCCGGCCGGTCACATCACCATGAACCCAAATCCATCGAAACACATGATGCATGGAGACAACACAATGCAAGCAATAGTAGTTCAGACTTCAGAGTAAAGTACATAGCAAATCACACAAACCATCGTCCATGGTCACATGTGCGGACTAGATAGATTAATAGATAGGCCTTGATCATCCCATCAGATACAAGACAGATGCACGCAATAACTAGGATATATAGCCGGTACCATCTGACAATAATATAGTAAGTAACATAGAGAGGTCTTTTGACACAAGCAAAAGCATGCAGTAGTAGAAATGATGGGTGGCTAGGCTCGTCACGAAGGTCCAGTTGACGAGCATGAAGGCGAGGCAGTGCGGGGCGTCGTCGTCGCTCAGCACCTTCAAGCCACCGCCTGCCCATACGACGCCTGCCGCCCCATGCTTGACTTGCACACTCCTCCCGGGAGGTACGCGAAACCCTGGAGAGAGGACGAGGTTTCAGTCTGAATGTTCATGCAATGCACCGGGTGGACCGCAGTTCAACAGCGAAGCAGTAGATGCAGTGCTAGTAAGTTACCTGCTGCATGATCTTGGGGAACTCCGAGCACAGCGCCTTCCGGCCCTCGTCGTCCAGGATCATCTCGAGCGATATGTCCTGCAGGTTGATCAGCGTCGTCTCCAGGATGTCGAGGCCGGCTTTATTGGCAAAGGTGAACATAGGAGCGGGCTGTGGTTGGCCAATAGCCAAAATTCTCATCAGTACGTGGTTTCCAGCACAGGCAATGCGATGAAACAACAGCATAAACTGTGCGGCACTGACCTTCAGAGAACAGCAGAGTATTGCATCGCTGTGTTTCCACAGGAGCTTCAGGGGAGAATCAGCGTCTTCAGTGTCCGACCAACGGATCTCTCCTCCAGTGTGAACCCTGAAAGTTTCACCAGTGTTAACTACTTCAGAAACAGTACTGAATCAAATAAGGTTCCAGTTCCACGCTAGGCAATAGAGAATATATGATTCCATGATAGGCAATTTAGGTGGCTCCCTCCATGAAGACGGAACAAAAGATTGCCAAGCTGAGAAGAAGGGTTTTTTACCTATAGCTCCTCCCAATCCAGCTAGCAAGTGTAAGTGCCTCAGGAGAGCCTGGAGGGTGCTTCAGTTCGATCTGTGAGCCCAGGCGAGAAGGAGCTATCGCCATGGCCACCCTCTGCACAGATGCCATCACAGCTCTGACATACTGCCTGGCCATTGCTGCTGTCACGAAGATGGTTCTCAAATGAGAACTGGAAGGCAATGGTCAGGACTGATCTCATGTTGCACGCACTGGACGCATCACTTGAAGCGCGTGAAGCTCCACCTGATCCAACCCCAAGGGCGGATGCAAGGTCAAGTGTGCGTGTGGCGGATGGCACATCCTGCAGTGCATGATGGAAAATTATTGTCACAACATGGACAAGACAAGACTTCAGTAGTAACTCTATGGATATACTAACCGTCTTAGCATCCAGTGGTATCACGAAAGCCTGAGGGTAGCAGCGGTGCATCATCAGCAAAAGATTCATCAATAGGTGCAAAGATGAGCTGTGCGTGCACCTAGCATTATCATCAACCCCACTGCAAAGCTGCAGTAGAAAATAACAGCACACCATCAGGACGACGCAACAAATAGTGCTATCTAAAGCAATAAACTGAAAAAACATCATACCTGCAGAAGGTACATATCCGGCGGTAGAAGTACCTCATCATGGCTAAAACCATGCCCTTGAGCCTGATAACCTCCAAGAACTACAGTTCAAAAGTTTAGCTTGATGCACTACCATTGGCCTCTCATTATAATAAGAAAATTTCAAGGACTAAATTAATTCATTACCTCTTCATGCTCCAAGGTATGAGCAAGGGTAGTATAACCTGACTGCCCATAAACCCACACCCAAATGGAAACCATATGGGCTGGCTCTCACTGAATAAGCATCAACACCAGGATCAGCCCAAGCGATGCTCCCTCAGAAATTGCACAAGTAGAGCAGGTGGGACATTCTACATTTTCCAAAGGTACGTGCACTTGGTTAAGCATAACTTTATGAAAGGAGGACTAATTTTGATCGAGTGAAACAAACATATAGATTATCTATATAGTAGAGCAACAACGAACTAAATGAAGTAAAAAACCTGCAGTAGCATTGATGCCTTCGCACACAAGATGCCACCCCGATAGCAGAAAAGAGCAGAGGGGCTGACATGGGATCCAACAAGCTTGTTTGGAGATGCGTTTATTGAAATTGTAATATCCTCAGCACCATCACTGCTTAACAAAGACCAACCATCATCTGGAAATCCACTCACAGCATCATTGAACCCTCTGCAAATTCGAGTCTCGAGTTACAGGTGAGGCAGTGGTTATAAGAGCACAGGGCCATTCAATAATAATTACAGACCTGCTGAGCCTTTGACTGAACGTTCTGAGAACCGCAGGCTGGCGCCCAGCACCATAGATTTCACCACTTGATTCATGCGCAATTTGCCTAATGTGTCTCAATGCCTGTACACAAATAACCATTAAATGGCAGTGGTGCAGCAGTAAAATAAAGTATTCAGGATTAGTACAAAATCTCAACAAGTGATTAGCAACAATGAAATGGAACAGCGGACATACTGCAATAGTCATCTTCTGCGCAAGGATCTTTGGAGATTCATAAAGCGGTCTAAGGACCTCAGGCACACTCCAAGCCTATAGAAGCATATGATTAATAACATGCATAAATCGCAAAATAATTTGTGTAACACTCATTAATACGAGAGCCTTGCTGCTGCTTACATCCAAATCAACATGATCCACAATGTGAATCATGGAGCCACCTCCCTCGCATGGTCGAATCAGGTAACCACTAGGAAGCACCTCTGCTCTGATAAAATTCGGAGTGTTAGGACCTGACGGACCGCCAGTGGACTGAGTCAATGACCTTTCACAGATCTACAGAACAAGATCAATGTCACGTTATCACCAACACTGCGGGCAAATAGCACTCACAGTGATAGGGAAAAAAAGGTAGCCTGCTTACATTTAGTACAACAGTGATTACGCTACAGTATAAAGTCGCAATAATACAGTTTGTCAAACAGATTGAACCCGATCAGAAAATGACAAAGAGTACAAGAAAATGACAGCAGAATTTTATGGTAAACTGACGGCAGCCAATTAAAGACTGAATTAATACCACAAGACTGCCATCTTCAAGGCCACTGGTGTAACAGTGTCCAAAGTCGCGTGGTGCCGCCAAAGTCGTCGGTGCATAAGTCTAAGGAATTAAAGGGCAATGATCATCATCAACACCAAGACAGCAAAGTACAGAAACACCAAGACAGCAAAGAGTAAAGAAAAAAAGCACGTGGAAACTACGAATTGTGAGAGGATCTGTACCTGCATGTAGATCAGCTCAATCGTTCCACCATTACCCGTAGGGATAACGTGGAGGATATCGACGCACCGGCAGTCGCGATACCAAGATGGGCGATCCTTGAGGATCTCCGCAACCTAAAAGGAAGCTCATTAAGGGGTGTCTCTAGTCAGCAGATGGGAAACCACAGAGCAATGCCAATGAGCAACGCCTTACCTTTGTGGGCTCAAGGCTCACAAGGCCGCAAGCTCGTGCTGCTACGCCACTACAATTGTGTGAAACAGCGATGATTCCAATGGAATCCGGACCAGGCTGCAATCAATTCCCATTTGAAGTGGTTAGACCAAACAAGCAAGAAAATGAACTCATAGTACTATCTTGTACAACGAATGCATTACCTTCATCCCAACCATTTGCACCCATTCGACAGCAGTTCCCGTCGCCTTGGACAGGAACTCTGCCACTGTCTCCTCAGCAATAACGAGCAGACTGTCCGAAAAAGAGCATCTCAGCTGACTTGCATAGATCAAACCTAGCATTAACCTAAGAAATGAGACTAGGTATTACAATTACCCAGCTGGGTTGTTCGCATCCCTTTGCGGATGCGGCGCCGCTGGGTTTTGCTGTTGATGGTGCTGACCGCTCGTCACCACAGACTCACAGCTTGTGTCTGTGGTGGCCACAGAAGGCTGCAGAATTTCAAACAAATGTTACAGCAAGCGAAACAAGATAGTGTAATAGCCTTTGAATCATCATTGCAAAAACTTTAATTTTCGTAGCCATTTCTAACATACAAGCCCATAGACCATTGGAAAGGGCAGGGGCTCACATTGTGGAGTTGAGTCCGCATGTAGCCGTTCTCGTAGACGAGACAGGACACCTGCTTCTGTAGCCGGTCATTCTCCTCCATCAACAGCTTGTTCATCGCAGCTAGCTTCCGGTTCACGGTTTGCAGGCAGGGAGGCCTCCTTGCGCTGCTTCTCCCGACATCTACCAATCACAAGAAACGCACAAACTTCAGTGGAAAGCACACCTAAATAAACAACTGAAAGAGATGGTAACTTCTAACACAATATTCCCTTGTTGTTACAGATTAGCACAGACCAAATGTTCACAAAGGAGTTAGGCAAAGCACTTCAGCAAATATTCTCTTATGGCATAAAAGGAGGGTCATCAAACAGGAGCAAGGAAAAGGTGGAGCAAAGAGACAGATCAGTAATACTATGTTATAAAGATATGTATGTGAATCATTGCCTAATTGAAAGTGAAGTTTGTGTCTGCATCTGTGAAGTCTACTAGTTTAAATCTGAACATCCTCCTGGGTAAAGATTCTTGATTATATTTCACCTTCGTGAGTACAGTATGGTACTAATAACCAAACTTGCTCGAGAAGTGTCTCTTCCCCTGATCTTCCACAGTGATACCACCAATAACAAAACTATTGCCCTACTTGCAATCCACTGAAAAAGCGAGATGGTAACCAAAGAGGGGCCTAAAGCACAGTAAACAAGAACACCACATACAGGGATGAAAGGATGGACCTCAAACTCAAAATGGCAAGCACAGGAAACAAGAAATCGACCCAATCATTGCCACCACAAACAGCATCACATTTGCAGAGTAACACATAGCCCAAAGATTTCCATCTAAACCGAATAGAAGACGCGTGAAGTCCTTGGAGAATACAGGATGTTTGGCCTCCATCGCCACAAAAATCCACAGGAAACCAGCGGAACATGCTTGCTTTTGCTCCGTACCGACCCACGAACAGCAACAGAATATGGGGAAGAACAGCTGAGGTACAAAAACCAAATAATTGTGCAAGGTTTTTGTCAAAATCTAGACAAAATTACAATGAAATGAGCAATTAAGATCAAATTCAAAAAATCATACAAAGGTGCCTCATTTAGCCTAGTCATTTCCAAAAAATAAACTATACAGTGCAAACACATCCCTCATGAAGCAAATCCAAGAAACAGAGCCTCCTTACCTCTAATCCAACCCATTAGAACTACTTAAACAGGCGAAGTTCCGAACTTCACCATGAAACAAACACAAACAAAAAGGCACATTTTCACAACCCAACCAAAATAAACAGTCCAAGCACTACAAAAACACTAAATCTCCTGGCAAAACAGCATAAAGGCGGCTCCTTTCTACAAAGAAAACGCAAGAAAAACACAAAAACATTTAGCAACCTCAAGAACCGAGACATCCAATCGGAGGCGGCTCCTTTCCAACATTCCCGCAAGAACCCACACGAACAAGACCAACGAGCAACCCAGATCAGGGAGGGAGAGAGAGGCTAACCTGCGGTTCTGGAACCAGACCTTGATCTGCTTGGGCTCGATGTTGCTGAGGATGGGGCACTCCTGATGAGCTGCTGCCGGCGCAGTGAGCTGGGCTTGGGGCACTGGGTGTACGTGCTCCAGCGCTTCCACCTGCTCCGGCGTGTACCGCACATGCTTGCCCGTGTCCACCTGCGGCGCCACCCCGGGAGAGCTTCTCCTTGCTCCCTACCGCCGCCATCCCGGGGCGCCCTGTGCTGTCTGTCGATCGCTGCTACCAGAGGAAGAGGAGTACGAGGGAGAGGAGGTGCTGGAGCCACGGCCAAGGACGCCGGCGCGTCATGGCCTGCTAGCTCCGTGGTTGCCATGTCGTTTGCTCGAGTTCTTGGAGCGGTAGGTGGTTGTGGTGGTGATTGTGGCTGTGGCACAGGAGAGGAGAGCAAGCTGTATGGGCTGGTTTTAATACTCACTAGCAAGCAGGAGTTGTATAGCTAGCTCTGCCTCTGGTCTTCACATGAAGACTTTCCCTCTCTCTCTCTCTTCTTCTCTTTTTCGAGAGAGGAGATCTCTCTCTCCTCATTTGAGTGTTCAGTTTTTCACATGAGAATGAGACATTTCCTTTTCTGAATTTCTTCTTTTCTCTAAAGAGCTTCTGAATCTATTTTTTTTTATGGATGTTTGTGGATTTCTTTGGACCAATGGCATGCCGGGGCTGTACTAGGTTGTTGTAGACAGTATATATGAAGGTGCTATATGCAAAAGAAAGGGGGGTAATAATAGGGCACAGAGCACTCAGTTATTTGAACGGTTTCTCAATGTAGAAGTGTATATATATATTTCTTGTGGTGATATAATATCAATAGGATGGCTCACAAAAACAGAAATTTGAATGTATCTGTACAGATTTTGCACCTGCAATAATATATTCTCTTTGTTTAGGTTTAAACAGAGCTGCACTGTCCAAAACAGAAAGGTTTTGGTAGGGTTCTAGGATAAGTGATAGCTTTAAATAGTGTAAAGTTCTCTCAAAGAGATTCTTTAGGCGTGGAGGAAGTATTTTTGCCGGTACTTTTAGAAGTCTGTGTGAACATCAGTTTTTTTGAAGTTATGGATAGGAGCATGTTTCTATTATTTTCAAGAATGTGGCTCTTTATATAAAAAAATACTAGTGTTAGTGTGTTACTAGTATATACTGTCTCAAACCAAAAGAACCGTGGTGCAGCTGGCCTGCTGCCTGTCTGCTCAGCTCAGCTAGGCTCAGCAGTCAGCACCCTATGCTTTCAAAGTGTTTTGTTGAACCATCTTTCTCTGCTTTCAGAAGAAATGGAAATGGTAAAAAAATGTAGACGGAGGACATTGGTCTTTTGTTTTGAATTATTTTTAAAATAATATTTGGAAAATGGAAAAATTACAGAAATAATATGTCAAAATTAAAAATTACAAATATACCTCTCTGTCGCTATTTGAAATGCGTGACGTGTAATTTAATTTTGGTATATTATTTCTATAATTTATTTTCAAAATTATTGTTAAAAATAATTCCTTTGTTTTATGGGGGCAGAGATTAGTAGGTCCTTTTTAAAAAAAAATTGCGAAATGAAAATGAAGGGCAGCCCAAGAAACGAAGAAATGGAATGATGCACTGCCCTTTGCCCACTACAGGAAAAGCTTTTTGGGCTATTTTACTGTGCCTCTGAGAGGAGTGATGAGTAGTAGTAGATGGACTAGTATAACACTGCAAGTTTGCAACAACCAAACACAAACATCCCAATTCCCAAGCATTGCAAAATCACATCCAGTGCAATATTAGTTAATACTTCGTTTGGTCTTTGCTAGTATTTTCGCAGCAGTAATAATAAACTTCACATGGAAATCGCCTAGTATCAGACCACAATCTTATATAAGAAAAAGTGCAAGTGATACACTAACGATCCTCTCAGAAAAAGCTAATGATAGATACACTAATGGAACAATATGTTTTACCGGCATGTAAAGTGGTGGCCACAGAAAATCCGAGGTGTAGCTTGGCTCTTCTGCTCCTGGGTGCAACTAGCCTCTGCCTCGTACACTAGGGAGGAGAGGAGGCTACGTGGACTCGCGTTGACCGACACGATAGCCGTACGATTCGGCCGAGACGTTAGATCAGGACGGCTGCGATTCGGCCACGTAAGAAGATAGATCCGCCGCCACCTTTTGGGGCGATTCGTCCTAAGCAACCGGCGGATCTTGGCAACCATCGCCTGTCCCCCTCCCTCCTCTACAGCTTCCATTGTTCTCTCCTCGAAATCGCCATCTTAATTCTACTCGTGCCCTTCTTATCTGAATTCCTAAATTTGAAGGGCAATGTATGTCTAAATAGTGCAAAAGGAGTATAAGTATGAAGTTATGTACTAGGCGATAATTTGAGGTAGGTATTTAGCAGTACTTAGAAAGAAGCTGCAGCGGCGACGACGAAACTCGTTGGCTGGGGCAAACGACGACGCTATTATGAGAGGAGAGACGCATGAGATGGCTGGAAATTCAGCGGAAACTTGGTAAAAATCAGGCGGGTCGTAAAAAACCAATAATCAGACAATGTAAGAATTATACGATGCATGAACGATCTGAACATTTCTGCACCTCAGAACAAGCTGGCTGCTGCTATCCTTTCGATCTCTGTGTGCGATCACATCGATCGATCTGTTATAGTTCTTGGCGTGTAGCTCGGTGGAGGCAAGCGAGAGCCAGCCTAGCTATACGGCCGGAGCGTACGTATGTAGCTCAGTCTTTGCATGCTGTGCTACTGACATTACAACGCAAGAGCTAGGAGGAATAGAGCAGTACTGTATCTGTACTGTCACTCACTGTGCATGCGTTGATGTGACTTTGAACTGCATGCGTAGCATATACCCAGCCTGTTCAGGCTCAGGCTCAGCTGATTTCGATTCGATTACGGTACTACAGTGCAGCGATGCTGCATGCATGAACAGTTGAACGCTAGTAGCTATAGCTAGCTTTGGCTTAGAGTCTTAGGCCAAATCAACCATTCTCTCTATATTTCTCCTCTATATTACCTTCCATCAAAGATTCCTTTCCTCATCTAAAATCTTCTTCAATTCCCTCTATCTCAATCCCTCAGAACCAACAAAATAAATGGCATCTACGGCCATAACACCCGTTAGTCTCACTATGGATGAGGAAAGAAGCCCTTCATATATGCATGGTGCAGAACTTCTCTATACATGCAAAGGTATGGGAAGCTGTGAAGGTTTAAACCCTATAAATACAATGAAGAGTGATCGGGAACAGTTGGACTTGCCTTAGATTAGCTCTGCGTATCGCACTTCATCCATCGATCACTGATTGCATGAATTATTGATCGCAAAATGATCAGGGCGTCGATCTTAATGATCAAACCGTTGGAACCAAGCTTGAAATCTCGTGAATTTTAGCGAGTTAAGATCCGGTTTCGGATGTGAGCGAGATTTGAAACGTCGGTCGGATTAAAAAATCAAAAAAATTAACTTACTATAATGAAATATCGCGAGATCTCATTTTTTTTCACAAAAATTTGGTGTTTGACCACAGTTGTGGAAAATTGATCAATAACCCTTAAGAAAGTCATCTTCTATGAAAATTTGTTGAAAAATGAATTTTTGATATATAAAACTTGAAATCTATCAGTTTTATAAAATTGAGGCGTTTTATCTTGATCTGAAAAATTTCGGTACTATCCTAAGAAATGTAGGATCATCTGAAAATTTTAAAAATAATTGAACTTCATTTGTTATCTTTAAAAATATAAAACATAATGAACATAATTGGAATGATAACATTGTTAGAATTTTATAAATTTTCTCGAGTGTGATCATGATCCAAAATTTTTATAAGAGCTTAATAATTGACTCAGTATAATTATATAAAATTTTAAAATCAACTTTTTGGTTCCTCAATCAAATCTATGTATGTATCGAACTTCATTTATTATATTTCAAAATCAAAAGAAAAAGAACATAAATAGTGCATTGTACTTGTAGAATTTTATAAACTCATTGGAGTGTGATCATGATTCAAAAATTTATGAGATCTTAAGAATTTTCTTATAACCCTTATGCAAAATTTTCAAAAAATTTAAACATTTTCATTTAAAGTAAATCTATTTATTGATCATTAGCTTTTTACGAGGACGTAGCACTCTCGAATTTTTGGAACTTTTGAAGCTTGATCATCAGATGAAAATTTATAAACACATTAATGATAAATCAGGACCATCCACAAAAATTTTCAAAATTTTCTAATAAGGTTTATACAATTTTTCATTTGGTTGAAGTTTGTTGGTAAAGCTTTTATCAATACATTATATTATCAAAATTTTAAAAATTCATGAAGCTTGATCATCATCTAAAATTTTATGGAACATTAGTGATGCATAAAAACATTCACAAAAATTCAAAATTTTATAATATGGTTTGTTTTAGTTTTCATTCGGTTCAAACTTATAGGTCGATGTTTCTCGGAGGTGATAATAATGTTTGAATTTTTAAAATTCTCGATAAATAATCTAAATTTTTATGGAAACATCACTTATGTTTGAAACCTACAAAACAAATTGTACAATTTTTCTACATCGTTCGGTCCATTTTTAACGGTGTTGCATGTGTTTGAGATCTCGGCAAAACACAAAATTCAGTTCATTAGCAAAAACGAATTTGAATTTTGTTTTATCCTAAATTTATCCAAAATTTTAAAATATTGTAAATTTTTCTCCGGCCATGGATGAAATTTGGGCGACAACGAGATTTTGAAACACTGTTGGAACCACAGAGCTTATCACTTTTTAAGCACCTGCGTAATTTTTAAAAAATTGGTCTCTCTCATCAGACATGTACAAAAATAGTTTTATTCACCATACATCAAAATATGATATGTGCCATCTTTCGCACTCTGGAGCTAGACAAGCTACCAAGCTATTGAGCTCCTTGGTGCGCTAGGCATATATCGATCAAACACCACGCTATGGAATAAGCTATTTTTATAATTACGTTTAGAAAAACTACATTACAAAAAATTACCATAAGACCAAAAAGTGATTATCGACGACTATTTGTATTTACCATGAAGTCTCGCTTTCCTCTAACATACTATTTTTTTACATTTGGTCCTCATGTACGCTAGCTCAGTCCCGAAGAGAAGAAGCAACAAATGATCGTGTCACTGTCGTGCTTCTATCTGCGTAGCACCTCAGGCAGTATGACAAACAGCTGCCATATCTTTGGGAGAATTGGCGGATCTGACCATGTCTAGGTAGGCTACATATGATTTATTAGATGAGTAATTAATTAAATAAGTGATTAATTAAGCATTAATCAAAATTAGTGATTAATGAAGTGATTATTGAGTAAGTGTGGTGATGTCAAGATAAGCGGCTCGGTAGGCCAATGGAAGGCGACTGCGTCTTTGTAAGCGTCTTCTTCGATCTGAGGTGAGGCGGGTGACATATGTCTACTTACTACGATTAAAGATAGGGCTAGTTTTGCAAATTTATTGGTGATGTTAGATTTATAAAAAATGAAAAAGTTGATCGAGGCAAAAACATTGTCTTCTCTATAGTGATCTACACATGTGGCAAGTTGATCGATCCCAGTGAGTGCTACTATAGCGGGAGATGTAGGGTATGTTTAGGTTGGAGCTAAGAATATATAGTGCGTCTAAGCAGGCGTGGTAAAGTTAACTTTAAACTAAACCGTCACATAAAGAGATCCATCTTACAAGCGTGCAGGATTCAAACAACCACGAGACATCTTGACAACCTCTTCTGCAGCCTCCTCTCTTTGTCTCCCTCGGATATGCCTCACCCTATATCTACCTGGCGAGCTCAGATGTCGAGTGGGAGGAGGTCTATGCCTTTCCTTGTATATTAACGGGTTGTAAGCTCCTTCCTCCCTTGGCCGGCATTTCTTCTCGGTTAGGTGCCCTCCTAGTTAGACCCCTCTTGGTGATATTAAATAAGTAAACTCGGATCATTCTATGCCAAATCCTCTAGATCTTCTCGGATGCATCTATACCAGGTTGTTCATCACAGACATTTTCTTTCCTCGGCACTGCATCAGCATTGTATCTCCAGCGTGGCCTTCTTTCTAGTTTAGGCTGTTTGTTTTGATGACAAATTTGCCTCGTGCCTTATCAATTGGAACAAAGTGCGCACGGCCCAAGTCTTTGGGAGGTCTAGGGTTAAGGATCTGCACAAGTTTGGGCGGGCAATTCACATCCGATGGCTCTGTGCGTCACGGAAGAAATTTATGCCGCCTTGGTAGGAATGCTTGTGCCATGTGACCAAACCTTAATCTGTTCAATGTGTACTATCTTATTGCTTGAGGCGAAAAAAGCTGCGAAATTTGTGACTCAGCGGCTACATGGTCTCCCGAGTTTTGGCGGCTTTGTTTCCAACTTTCTAGGAGGAGAAGCGATTGGCGACCTATCAACGAGGCCCGGCCCGGTCGCTCAGAAGAATAACATCGCGAGTGCAACTAGATGATTTCGTCCGTTTATGGCGAGCTATACAGCAGTACACTTACAAGCGGATGTGGACGACCAAATCTATGGAAATGGCGCACGATGGGAGTACTCAGCCAAAGCGGCGTACATGATCAATTCCGGTCGTTGGGACCACGACTACCTAAACATTTGGAAGCGAATGCGGAAGGAGATGTAAGTTCTTTGCTTGGTTGTTCATCGGGCGAGATTCTCACCTCGGATAAGCTTGCGGCTAGGGATGGCGCGTTACGTGTCCTGCGCTTTATGCGAGCAACACAAGCGGCTTGTCATGTGCTACTGCGTCCGCCGCTCAGCAGTGCAGCGGAGGTTTTTCGTTCCATGCATATCAGTCACCCGCTCCTAAGACTCACACGATTCTCATGGCGTTGATGAATGGTGGCGGTGATCAGGCTTCGGTGTGACGTGGCGGAAGGAAGTGGGCGGAATGCGTTATCCGTCTTTTGGAACCTCGGAAAGAAAGAAACAACAGGATTTTCAATAGTTCTTTCCACTCACCGACTCGGATGTTCAACATCGTTGCAGACGTCGGCAACGCAAAGTGCGTGTGCTCATGGCGCACCTTTCTCTTGAGGAATTTCATGGTGCTCGACTTCTATAAAACTTTGTTGGTCTTTGTTAACGTGTTTTCCGTCGCCTCTCCTTCTTTTGCCATGGATAGATATATTTAATCTTTCCTCTCTATTTGCCAAACTCTTTGTATCATGACTATTATCGATTTCCTCTTTTAATGCATGGCGAGCTTACGCCCTTTCATTTAAAAAACAAAATTGCCTCGCTAAATCTTACAAAGTTTAGCATTGCAAAATTGGTCACTAAATTGACTACCAATCTTTTGTGGAGATTGGAGAAAAAATGACTAAAGAACAAAGAGAGAATATTACAAAATTTATGATAAACAAATACTTGCCAAATTTTATAAATACTATTAAAATTTAGTAAGACAAGCATTGGTTACGTTGAAAGTAAACCAAACATACCTTTATTTACTCATGGTGCCTACAGTTCGGTTTTCACCACCACCTTTCCTACCAAGACTCCTCCAAGCATAATACCTATATTAATGTCAAAACGACAGGTTGCACAGTAGTAGAGCATAAGGGTGTATAGGCAGTTTAGGAAAGAGATCCCGACTGCAACCTTAGCAGTTGCACATGGGCGTTGGATAAAGCGATCTTCTCGGTATTGTTCAAAAACTCTGTCTGATTCTGTCACAATAGCAACACTGTGAGTTGGTGATTCGGACCATTCTTTGTCTCAACCAAGCGGTGGTGAGGCGGAGATTGCTCAAGTTGTAGTCCTTTATAATCAGTACAAAATCTCGGCAAATTTTGGTAAATCTCGATGAAATTTTGAATTTAGTAGGGCCAAGATTCAAATCATGGCGAGAAAAAATAGGGTTTACTCTGATGTCGATAAAAATTGTAAATCTCAGCGATTCGCCCTTTTTGAACAGTTCACACCATTTTTTGGAGAATTGTAAGGCCTTTTATTAGGAATACATATGAAAAAATTGCAAAAAATATATACAAATTATGTACCCTAACCTAACATGGATTTTGGCGTATTTTAGTCTAAACCCTAACTTGAATTCGATCTTAAATTGTATTTTCAATCTAAACCCTAACTTAGTAATTTTTGTGCAAATACTTAGTAGTTTGCATTCAAGCGATAGGAAATATAAATAAATGCTTGCATTATTTGTTATATTTTTTCTAGAAGACCATTTCACAAGGGTTGAAAATCAGCGAAATTAATTCGCGAAATTATTTACGGATTTTAAATTTATTTTTAGATTTTGGTCAAAATTATAAATTCTCGTGGAAATTTTGGTTTTGCCGCCTCCAAACGTAGTAAAGAAAATTTGAAACCTTGTTCGTAACTGTCATATCCGCCGAGTAGATTAATGTGCAACAGTACGGGGACAGGATGTGTTCAAGGTCGAGTACGTTAATTGCTCACAGGAAAGCAAATAGTGGAGTAGTAATTTTGACCGTGCATGGCATGGCCTTTACAGCTAGAGTAGAGGACTAGAGGTAGCTAATAGCACAAGCTGCAGGACTGCAGAAGCCGCAGCATGCAATTGCAGTTGCAGGCCACGCGCGCTCTGTTCCGATGATACGTCCTGCCCTGCGCGCTAGCTGGCCGCGGCAGCTGGAATATCGCTGCCGCGCTGA